>JARFXV010000713.1:600000-827907 GCA_031761425.1 Cosmopolites sordidus | reverse complement strand
TATATATATATATATATGTGTGTATATATATATATATATATATATATATATATATATATATATATATATATATATATATAATTATTTTTGTATCTAATACCATTACACATGAAAAATCCAAAAATGTGTTAAATACATCAAAGTCAGAAATATGTCAGTTGAAAAAGACATTTCATATTTTAGTTAAAAAGTTTAGAACATTAATTGTTTTATTAAATATTGGTAGGTTTTTAGATGTAAATTTGTACTTTTTATAAAAAGAGGGTATATTGTAGACTTCGGAAAATGGTTTATTATTAAATTGAAACGTTGGCAAAGCAATAAAAAATATATAATTATTAATTAACCGAAAATTCTAATAAATAAAAAATAATAATAATAAACGGTCACGTATATATATATATATATATATATATATATATATATATATATATATTATATATATATATATATATATATATATATATATATATATATATATATATATATATATATATATATATATATATATATATGTATATATATATGTATATATATATATATATATATATATATATATATATATATATATATATATATATATATATATATTTATATATATATATATATGTATATATATATATATATATATATATATATATATATATATATATATATATATATATATATATATATATATATATATATATGTATATGTATATGTATATATATATATATATATATATATATATATATATATATATATATATATATGTATATATATATATATATATATATATATATATATATATGTATATATATATCATCATCATCATCATCAGCCCGTATCGATCCACTGCAGGATGAAGGCCTCTTCAGCATGCTTCCAACCTTCACGGTCCTGGGCTTTCCTCTGCCACTCGGGTCCAATATACTTAACGATGTCATCAGTCCATCGTGCTTTCGGTCTTCTTCGCGGACGTTTGCAATCAAGCGGTATCCACTCCAGGATTGGTCCATCTGTCGTCCCATCGCCTCGCTATATGGCCTGCCCATCTCCATATCAACTGTTTTACTCTTCCAATGATGTCACAGACTTTTGTTTGTTCCCTGATCCATGCGCAGGACTTTCTGTCTCGTCTTGTAATGCCAAGCATACATCTTTCCATTCCCCTCTGTGCCACCCGAAGTTTTTGAATTGATTGCGATGTGAGTGTCCAGGTTTCACTTCCGTATGTCATAACGTGTAGAACGCACTGATCGAATACTTTTCTTTTCAGGCAAAGTGGGAGTCTGCTCTTAAACACTATGTTGAGCCTACCAAATGCCTGCCAGCCACATTTAACACGCCGTTCCACCTCCCGGGCGGTATTCCCCTCCATGGAAATCCTCTGCCCAAGATATACAAAGCTGTCCACAATCTCTAAATCCCTTCCTAAAACTGAAATTCTTCTGTCCTGAGCGAAGTTATTGAACATAACTTGACTCTTTTTCAGGTTTATTTTCAAGCCAAATGGTTCGCCAGCCCTTTGCAGTTCTTGTATGCGTCTTTGCAGCTCCTCTGGGTCTTGTGAAATGGGAATAATATCATCTGCAAATCTAAGATGGTTTAAGTTTGCACCATTGATCTTTACCCCATCCTGTTCCCAATCCAGTTTACGGAATACTTCTTCAAGGCCAGCCGAGAAAAGAATAGGCGATATTGAGTCACCCCTGCCGTACACCTCGTTCTATATTAATTTCCACTTCAAGATCATCAAGGTGAATTGTGGCTGTAGCTCCATCATATATCGATTCTAATAGGTGTACATTGGCTCTCTCTACACCTTGGCTAGGCAGTGCATCCATTATTGCATGCTTTGAGATGGAATCAAATGCTTTTTCGTATTCGATAAAAGCCAAGCACAGTGGCATGGTGTATTCGTTGTGCCTTTCTATGACCTGCTGTACAACCTGGATGTGATCCATTGTACTGAATCCACTTCTGAATCCTGCTTGTTCTCTTGGTTGTGCGTCATTCAGTTTTTTTAATATTCTTTTAGAAATTATCTTAGTGAAAACTTTGTACATCACTGATAGGAGGCTTATTGGACGGTAGTTCTTGAAATCTTCCTGTGCTCCTTTTTTATGTAAAAGGATCACTTCTGCATTTTTCCATAAGTCAGGTACTTTTTGTTCTTTGAGGCATTTTGAGTATAATTTTGCCAGTGTTTTATGTAACGTCCGACCACCAGCTTCTAGCATTTCGACAGTTACACTATCCTTTCCTGGAGCCTTGCCGTTCTTCATCAATTCTATAGCATTTGTTACTTCCTCCACTAGGATATCTGGTATTATATATTGTTCTTCCGTGGGTATTGCTGTCCCTGACTGGCTCTGATCTTCATATAACTGGGAATAAAACCTTCTGACAATCTCTAACATTTGGGTACGCGTCCTGCACACTGTGCCATCCTCACGCTTTAAAGCATATCTTTGCGTTCTTTTGTTTCTCAGCTTCTGTTTAGCTTTGTTAATTCCTTTGTTTTCTTCCAGGGTTTTTTGCACTAGCTGCATATTGAATCGGCGCGTGTCCTCTCTGATACGTTTTCTTATAGTTTTGCAGAGCTCAGTGTACTCGACCCCTGCCAAAAGGACTACCTGCATTTCTCATTGCTCGCCGTTTCTTCATTAAATCAATGGTCTCACTGGAGATTTTTGTTTGTTTGAGACATTTTTCCTCTGGTGCTGTTGAAGCAGCCGTTTGAAGTACATTGTTGGCGATTTCTTCATATTGAACTGATATTTCCACCTCCTCTGGATCTTGTAACGCAGCAAACCGGTTTGACAAAGCAATCTCAAAATCGCTTCCTCTGTCCAGCAGTTTTCCAGAATCCACCTTGCCCTTCTTTGATCTTACCATTTTTTCGCGCTCTTTTCGACAGTCAATCCGAACCCTTGCTCGTACAATTCGGTGGTCACTTCCAACATTAAAATTGTTAAGGACAGTACAATTGGTAAATATTGTTTTATCGTTGGTCATGATGTAGTCAATTTCGCTTGTGAGCCCAGATGGACTTTTCCATGTCCATTTTCTGCTGATATTTTTCTTATAAAATGAATTCATAATATATAGTTCTTGTCCTTCAGCAAAATCAACTAATCTGTCACCTCTATTGTCTCGCTCACCAGTTCCATATGGGCCAGTTGCATTTTACATCTGTTCTTGTTGTTCCAATTCTGGCATTAAAATCACCCATCAGGATTTTGTACCTACATTTCTCCTTGTATAAAAGCTGGGCCACATCATCATAAAATTCCTCAATTTCCTCATCTTTATGGCTGATAGTTGGTGCATAAGCTTGGGCGATTTGAAGCCTAAACTTTTTATTCAGCTGAATGACGCATTGGGCTAATCGGTCGGATGTACTTTCAAATTTTACCACACTGTCCTTCAGCTTTCGATTGATGAGGAATCCTATTCCGCCACATCGGCCATTTTCCGTACCTCGAGTGTAGAGTACGTGTCCAGTTGGTTCCAGTTTGATTAACTCTTCACCCTTCCTTCGTGTTTCACAGAGCCCAATAATATCCCAATGTATGTTGTCAAGTTCGATTAACAGTTCTTGCAATCGGGCCTCTGTTTTCATAGTCCGTATATTTAACGTTGCAATGTCAAAAGTCCAATGGCAGCCTGATCTAACCCGGTGATTCTTAGCACCCTCTGCCTTGGGGCAGGTCTTCCCGCTGCCGTAGGTAGTTGCCCCTTGGCCTCCGGGGAATGAGGGCCGTGTTTGAGGTTGTACTGTCATATTTCAACATACTGAAATACCATGTTGAAGGTATGGACCGTAATCTGCCACGCTGGTCCAATGCGGGTTGGCAGATTTTGGATCATGTTAGTCTGAGGCCTCCGCCTTGACCTGTCCGCCAGGGGTGACCCTCCCAGGAGCATAGACTCCAGACCGCATATCTCAAAGCTTCATTGCCCTACTCAAACCCCTTTACCACGTCAAGGTCTGATCCACAAAGGGGATATATATATATATATATATATATATATATATATATATATATATATATATATATATATATATATATATATATACATATATATATATATATATATATATATATATATATATATATATATATATATATATATATACAATTAAATGGAGTCTGAATGTCCGCAATATTCAGAATGAGTAAAACCGTCTGTGACCCGGCCCAGGCCCTGTTTCCGCGTAAACCTTTTCAAGCCCATAAAAAAGTTTAGATTGAAAAACAGTTATTTCCACGTAAACCTTTTCAGAGCAAATTAAGTAGTGGTTACTGCTCTATCTTAAAAAATACGTTATGCCATTCGCTTAAGGTTCATCTCAAATCATTTAAAAATCACAAAACTGTTTAGTGCTGTAAATTAATTAATGGTCAATGGCGAAATATATATCACCCACATATATTAGTTAAGCCATTCTGCAAACCAAGATATATTGATATTTGCCTATATGGAAACCCATATAGCAGTAGTAATTTTTTCATTTCTGCAAGAGACAAACTTCGTTTAAACGTTGTCTTTATATAATAATGCAACTGTGCTACCTTACTATCTAAATAAATTCTCCTTTTTATGTTAATTCTATCGCAAACTATCAGCCCTCCAATTAAAATTGTTTCAAATTGCTCAAACTGATATGTGGAGATCAGGACTAACTCTTTGCGCGAGGTGGCATTCAGTGGATTGCGGATCTAAATCTATGTCATCCTTACTAGTAGAGCAATTAGTGGGGCAATAAAAACCTTTGTAAGAGGTCCCTGGGGGGAATCATTAATGAGTGTAAGAAAAAGGGAGTGAAAGGCTTTAAAGGTGGGGTGCGATTTAGTAGAAGAGTGATGGATAGGTAGATGTAAACGGGAGGGAGCTTTTCATGATGGGACATGATATAGATATTTTCTATACTTATGCGTAGTATCGAACACTGAAGGGGGAAAATTATACTGTATTGTTCAAGATACTGTGGCTTTTAGCTTCGAACCAATGTGCTAGAAGGAAGAACCGGCTATATTTTAAACCAGGTCTGGTTAAACCAAAACTGGTCTCCAACGTCGCTGTAGTTCCAACAAGCTGAATCCATATATATATATATATATATATATATATATATATATATATATATATATATATATATATATATATATATATATATATATATATATATATATATATATATATATTTATATATATATATATATATATATATATATATATATATATATATATATATATATTTGTTACTAAATGCAATTTTACAGCGAGGAGAGTGTGCTTCTCAATAGTCTATATTACTTAAAGGCATAATTCTGCAATCAGGATAATGAGAGAGACATTGCGGTATACTGGCAGTTGAAAGATGACGGAAATAGTTACAATAATAATATCTCATTAGATTAGGGACATATGGACGAGCACGTGAAAAAAACAGTACCCAGCCTTGATCATTATCGAAAATCCAGCCAGAGCTGATTAGACCTGATATTCCGTTTTGATCCTCAGCGATGTGGAATATAGAGCTTTTCGTTGCTACAATCAACATTAATCTAAGTCAATTTTACTGGACCCTCTAAACCATCTAGCTGCATTTATTTGATGGAGTACTGAGTTTGCTGTAACAATTAGAGCTCATAAATTTGCGCTAAATAGATATAAAGGGTGTTTTGGCTGTCATGATTCGATAGGTCAAGAATTGTGACAGGTCGATAAGAGACAGATAAGAGTTAATAAACATGGGGTGCTACACGATAGAACAACGCGTTTTTATTGTTAAACATTATTATCAAAATAGTGAAAGTTTGGTTGCTACGATTCGTAAAGTCAGTCCGATTTTCGGTAGAAATATTGTTCCAAATTTATCAAGTGTGAAACGAATAATCGAAAAATTTCAATGAACTGGTTTAGTTAATGATGAGAAACAAACCACACGAGCGCAAGAATTGGATATTTCAACAGCCACGCTTAACCTCACTAAAAATTTGCATCTCCATACTTACAAAGTCCAGTTGACTCAATAATTTCTGTCAACAGACCATGTATTGCGAAGAGAGTGGCATCTCCCGTTTTGGAGGTTACAATAAGCCCACGACCACCCAAACACTGAAGGCCGAAACACACTGTTTAAACAAAATACCGCCGGACTTATGCAAAACCATTATTAAACATTTTAAGTAATGTCTGAATGATTGTGGCGTGTTCATATATTTTTTTCCTTTATTTTGGGGTTTTCGCCACTATCTAAAACTAAAAAAATATCAAAAATACCTATTCTTATGTAAAGAAAGAATCACTGGGTAAAATTTCTCAGTGATTCTTTTTTATAATAAATTTGCCTAACGAACAAAATTTTAAAGATATAATAATGTTATAAA
Organism: Cosmopolites sordidus; assembly: GCA_031761425.1. NCBI lineage: Eukaryota > Metazoa > Arthropoda > Insecta > Coleoptera > Curculionidae > Cosmopolites > Cosmopolites sordidus. Next base: position 821,523 of record JARFXV010000713.1, on the reverse strand, counting down.
AAGTTTTACAAACTTTTAATGATAACGTTTCGGAGGGTCCTCTCCCCCCGTTTTCAAAACTAAACTAAAAAATAAATTGTATCAATTTGTAATATATTAAGTAACGAGTGAAAGTAATTATATTTTTTTTGTGTATGTCAACAATAGATTTTCATGGCAGTGACATACTACCAAAAAAAAAAAAAAAAATATATATATATATATATATATATATATATATATATATATATATATATATATATATATATATATAAATATATATATATATATATATATATATATATATATATACACTTTGTATATGCTGTGTGATTGTTTATTGTACTGATTGTGTATTCAAATATTTAAATGTGTTTAATTGTATTCTTTAGAATCGGGAACCATATTGAATTTAAATCTACCGAAGGCATAGCAATACAGTTATTTTTATTTAAATTAATTATAGCAGTTTCTTTTAATCTTGTTTATTTTGTTACCTATTCTTTTAATACCGTTTTGGAATTATGCCAATTTATTTTATGACCTGATTCCCATGCGTGCTGACAAATTCTAGATTTATTAAAGTCGCCCTTTTTTTTTGAATGAAGGAAGGCTCTTTTATTTTTTGAGTTTTAGATAGTGGCAAAAAACCCAAATAAAGGAAAATAAATATTGAAAATTTTGCCAGAAGAGTACGCGTGTGCCACCAAAACCGTGGCGTCCATTTACAGAATCCATAAATTTACCAAATTTACTAAAAACTATCACGGCCATTTACTAAATAAATAAATATTTCAATACTTTGCTACAGAAAACCATGTTTTATTTATAATTCACATCTTGCGCTCTTCTTGTAACACCCTTTAGATATCAACTTACAAATAATAATCTAATTAACATTATAACATGTAAAACACATGTTAAACGTACCATTCTATCTGTAAAACATAAATTTTGTAAATATTGGCCTGCTATTATCAACTCCTTACATTTCAGCTCTATCTCTGAAGAATTCTGATCACGCGTTGCAAAATGTAGACCAAGTCACTTTAATATTTTTCAAATGTAACATTTGAGTAATAAATCGTAAAAACTTGGAAATCGAAGGAAACAATAACTGATACCGTCAATATATAATTGTTAACACATTATCAATTTATTAATTTAATTTAAAACATAAATAATTAATTTAATTTAATTTAAAACATTAGATATACAGGGTCCATCACTCGAAGTGGTACCAATTAAAAGTGTTGTAGTTTTGTCAATTATGAATATTTTTATTTAATATTTTTTGACAACCTTGAAAATACATTATATTTCATGAAAAACATTTTACTGTTCAATATGGCCAACTCTAGCTCAGATGGATGATGGAATCAAGTCTTCCTATGAATGAATCGCAAGCTGCACGAATGTGGGTCTGTAGAAGTCGTTGCCATTTACGACGAAGCGCTAACTTCAATGTGTTCAAACTATTATATTTTTTTGTTAACATCTTAGCCTTAAAAAATGGACAATATGGAGAAGTCCATTGGATTCAAGTCTGGTGAATATGGAGGCCATTGTTGAGAAGAAATAAACTGTGGAACGTTATGTTGTAAATATTGTTATGTCAAATTAGCTTTATGGGATGGTGCCGAGCCCTGCAAAAATGTCCAACGGATGGAACTAAATTGTTTGTGCAAAGGATCAACGCATTGTTTAACACCTTGTGTTGGTACATTTGCTGGCCCACCTTAACGCCCTGATCGATAAAAATTAGCGGAAAGCGACCATTTGCAGTTACAGTAGCCCAAACTATCATAGAAGCAGAGGCTTATTTACACATAGCAACTCGGTTGTCCAAATTGTGGCTGGACTTGCCCTTCAACTACACACGATCGTTTTGTTTATTCACGCATTACTGAACAGTGAAAATTTTATCGAAAAACACCAAATTTTCGAGTTCGCCACTTGCGTGCATGCTTTTCAATGCCTTTGAAAGTTTGTTGCTTTTTGTGCCCGAGTTAAATGTGAAGACCAACAACTTTGCTTTACAATAAAAACTTTATTTTACAATAAGGGCACTTAACTAATGAAACAATATTATGAACAGCAATACAGCCTTGACACTATAATATTGAGTAACATTAACATTACAATTCTTTACTTATATACTATAACAATGCCTTAGTCAGCGCTAGGTAAGCGATAACCGTCGGTTTGGGGTTATTACTCCCGTGTTAAATCTTCCACTTTTTGTATCTTGTAAAGCTTCAATTTAAGTTCATATTTCAGTATGCGGCATACGCGTGAGTCGGACACGTTTACTGTTTAGCTAATTTTGCTGCACTGTGACGTGGATTTCTTTAAATTCGTGCCCTTCAAAGTATTTCTGGTGATGTCACTGATTTTTTAAGACCACCTCCATGACGTTTAGCAATGCTACCAGTATCATTGTAACGTTTAATGGTTCAATACACAAACATTTTATTAACACGTAAATGCTGTAGCTCACGAACTATAGGTTGTGATTTTCCTGCCAAATACAAAACAATCACATTATTACGTTTGAATTCCATTACGAATATTTCTTTTCGATAACGACGTGGAACGATATGCTTTCGCAAACTTATAAACAATATTATAAGCTAAAGTCTGTCATATTATAAAAGCCCTGTGATAAGCTGTTCAGCAGCTGCAGCAGGGTGAAGTTGGTAATACTTCGAGTGACGGACCTTATAGTTAAGGAAAAATGATTAAAGTAGTAAATAAATATAAAGTGGTCATCATGCAAAGCCCAATTTCCAAATTGTCCTTTTCAAAGAAAGTTTTAAAGAAATTATTTTAAACAGTTTCTTCAAATTTTAAAATATTTTCTGTTTAATATTCGTAATGTAAAAATGTTACGAGTACGGGGGGCGGAATTTATTATTTTCTAAGTGGATTTAAAATAATTCAAATTTCTGGTGTGCAAGAAGGAATTTTCATAAACGATATTATACAAGTTGACACATTGACGCAAGATCGACGTTTAAGAATTATGGTCATCAGAGACCGATTTTGGGTCATTCGGTCTCTGGTTGATGGGTATTTAGTAGAACAAGGCCCATTTTCAAGTGCCTAAACGCTTTACCGCTCTAAATGGTCATTTAGACTGTGTATCAGCTTCATCTAGTGGTACCTTTGACAGTAAAGCAATTATGGCAACGATTAAAGTATATAGAACAATAAGATTAGAACGTGGAATGGCATCAAATTACCTTCATTGGTAAATTCCAATTTTATTTAAGTGAACATGAAAAAAATGTTGAGCGACATGAAAACCGATCAATAGGCATTATGAAGTAAGTTGATATTGCTTGTAGAAGTAATTTGCCTATATTTTTCAATATATTTAAAACCTAATGTATGTAGTATGGGAAACTTTGCCTTAAAAAGTAATGGACACCGCATTCAATCGATACCACATGGTATTGAGAAGTGTGCAGATAGCTGGAGCGCACTAAAGGAAACTAGGAAACTTCCTAGTATTTTTGTTCCAAATTGCAATTATTTACTCTTTTTTATTCTGCTAAATTTTATAAATATCAAGTACCCCTTCTAGGTGTTGCAATTTATATATCAGTTATTAAATAATTGATTCGATTTTATTTAGTAAATTTAAAATAAATTTTGTATATTTATGTACAAAACCCCAAATATATAGAAATTTTCAATTCCTTTCATAGCGTTTTGAATGGGGTGATATATGATAATATATGAGTATTGTCTAAATGGTTGTGGCGTGTTCATATATTTTTTTTATTTTTGGGTTTTTCGCCACGAACTGAAACTCAAAAAAATATCAAGAATATCTGTTCTTATGTAAATAAAAGAATCACTTGGTAAAAAACAAAACGGAGACAAATATCTCAGTGATACTTTTTCTGCAATAAATTTGCCTAACGAACAAAAAATTTAAAAAATACAATATTTTCTAAAATAAATAAAAACCTTTGAACGTTAACGTTTTGGGAGGTCTTCTCTTCCCTTTTTCAAAACTAATCTAAAAATAATTTATATTAATTTCTATATAATACTCTAAAAGATAATAAGTAAACACAGTGACAGACTACCAAAAAATTATATAGTGTATTGAAATAATTAAACGTTTTTAACTGTATTCTTTAGAATCTGGAACCATATTGAATCTAAATCTACCGAAGGCATAACAATACAGTTAATCTTAATCAATCTTAATCAATACAGTACAGTAATCTTCTGTAATAAGATTATTTTAATACCGTTTTGGAATTATTCCAATTGATTTTATGTGCCGATTCCCATGCGTGTTAGCAAATTCTAGATTTATTAAAATCACCCTTTCTAAGAAGATTTTTATGTTCTTTTATTCTAACATCTAACAGCGTAGATGTCTCCCCTATTTAGAATTTGTCTCATTCGCAGGGAATTTTATAAACCACATTTCTGATATTCTGTTGTGTGTTGTTTGATTTGGTTTTTGTCAATATAAATCTAAGAGTATTTTTTTTTAAATGTCGTTCTTATGTTGTATTTATTTACTACTCTTTTAATTGTGTCAGAAATATCGCCATTGTAAGAAATTGTGAGGTCAATTGTTTGAGAGTTATTATTATTGTTATTAATAAGTTGTCTGTTTTGGCTTGTATCAAAAGTTTTAAAAGATTTTCTATGAAATTTTTTAGGTAATTGTTTTTTATTAAATTGTCTGTAATGTAATTTATTTATTTTTGTAGTTTATCACTGACGGTACAAACAAGTTATGCTCTGTCGTACAAACTTTTAATTTCTCCTATTTTGACTGATTTTGAGTGATTGGAAAAGAAATTGAGATACCTATCTGTTTTTGCACGTTTTCTGTAAACTGTAGTTTTTAATGTATAGTTTTGCTTTATTATTAAAGTGTCAAGGAATGGCAATTTATTATCCATCTCAATAATATCCATCTCAATAATTATCAAAAAAATATCATTCTCGAGTTCCTTCATAAAGATATCACTTATCAAAGTAAAGAGAGAAAAATCCATTATTATTTTATTTGCATAACAACAGATATACTTGATAATTTTTTGAGTTCGTAGCAAAAAACCCAAAAAACATATGATTAATATCTGATGTTCCGAAAGTACGGACAAACAAAAATATGTGTTGGAGTGTAGTGTTTATTTACATGATTATTTATAATTCCTTTGGTATTTATAATTTTTACATTCAGATTAGCTTTAATTTACCTTTAATTAGTCAAGTTAATTAAAATTTAAAATGTCTTTTATGTCAAAAAGAACAAGAAGGCTGTCAAAATAAAAAAGAAGATTTGTTTATGGGTCCATTTATGTTTGTTTATGATCCCATTTATGGAGAGGGTTTTGTTAGAGAGCAAAAGTAATTTCGTCGGTTAGGGAGCAAATATTTTGACCTGAAAGACCGGCATCGCTCTAATGGTCCTTCATGCACTGAAGTCATGAAAACACAATAATAACCAAAGATCCACGCACGACAGACCGTGAGATAACTAATAGATTAAATATTGGCAGATCTACTTTTTTTGACCATCTGAATAAAAAGGGTGTATCTGCCAATATGATTATGGATCCCGCATGCACTTAGTGAAGGAAATCTACTGGACCGAATCTCTTTGTTGCGATCTTTTGCTGCAACAAAAATGTGAGGCTCCTTTTATAAAGTGGTAACTGGAAAAGAAAAGTGGATTGTGTACAATAAGGTACAACAAATCACCAGTTTTAAGTACGGCGAAAAACAGCCGTCATCCGAAGAAAATTATGGTTCGTATTTGGTAAGATTGGAATCAGGGATGCCTATAAATTTTGTGCTTTTTCCGCACAACCAAACTATCGACATCTATATCTACTGTTCACAATTAAATCCGTTGAAAGTAGAAATTGAAGAATACCGACCAACATTAGCAAACAGGAAAGGTGTCGTGTTTCATCATGACAGTGCAAGAGCACACGTTTCAGTCAGGACCCAGCCAAACATGTTGAGCTTCAATTGGGAAATTTTCTTCATCCACCTTACTCAGCAGACATCACACTCTTAGACTGCCATCTATTTCGGTTCTTAGAAAAATTATTTATATGGGAAAGGGGAAATGGAAGAAAAGGTGAAAATCGGCTTATTGGCATTTTTTGGCAACAAAAATGCACATTTTTAGCAAATAGGTATTACGGACCTACCACTTGCAAATGTTGCCAAAAAGTTGTAAATAAAAGCAATAATGGTAATTACATAATAGATTAAATACTCATTTACATACATTATTTGCATTTATCGTTCTTGATATGTATTACAGGTAAAAGTACTGAAAATCATAAATTCGTTAATATATTTGCTTTACAGAACATAGAAAAGGAAAATTAATACAGATAATGCTAGAAAATAATGTATAATTAAAGAAAATAAAAGAAAGAGCAATTTATTGTTTATTGTAACTTTTCGGCAAAAACATTTTTAAATATTTAGAACTACGAACATGGCATTTTAAATAATTCTTAAATATTAATTAAAATATTATATTAAACATATAATATTTTATAATAATATAGATAAATATATTAAACTTTAAGGTTGTATGGGAGGTATATCAAAAGCTACAAAACCTTTAAAAAAATTTATATATTTCACAAAATATTCTCTACTCAATCCTTAAGGCACTGTGAAAATTTCAAATCGATTGACTAAGCTGTTCAAAAGTTATTGCAATTTAAAATTATCGTAATTTTATACGTGATGTCCTAGAGATTCATAACATAATTCATAATAAGTTAAACGCGTTGCAAATATACAAAGAAATGTTATCAAGCGTTCCAAGCATTCATATTATGTAACTTAAACTGTTTAGAACCAATTTTGCCCAGTTTTATTATTTTTAATTTTCAGTACTTTTGTTTCCGATTATATCGACTATACAACAAACTTTCCGGGCAACACAATATTAAATTCAATTAAAATAAGTGTTTTTAATCGATAATGTGTCATACGATCTGCATCATACCATTATATTTATTTTATAACTGGTTCAATTCACATCTTTCTAAAATGAACCTAGATCCCGAACACAGATAATACATCTATTCCACTTCTGCCTACTTATTATGGACTCTTAATGTAAAAATACTTAAACAAAGCAATTAATTAAGTATGAGACCCGTTTACGTAAACTTCTTTGTTTTATGATGTTGATAAAAACATATAGTATGTTATATTGTATAATACAACATGTTGATATATTTTATATAACTCAAAGTATTAATTCATTCATCGAAATTTATTTTATGTCCGTCAGAGTAATCCCTTCTCACTGGACTCAGCACATTCCAACAAGTTTTATACTCAACTTCCGGTATTTCCTGCAAAGCAGTCAACGAACTCTCTTGAATGACTACTATGGGGTCAAAACGGCGTCAACCAAGTGGTTTCTTCAATCACGGGAACAGAAAAATGTTGGACGGTACCATACGATACCATATCATAATTTGACGAATTATTAGTGCAAGGCGATGAAACGTTATCGAAATGAAAAAACCATGAAGTGTTTTGCCAAAAATCTAAACGTTTGTTCGGCCTCATGCAAATGACGCATAAAGTTTAAATAACATTATTTATTCACTATTTAACTAGCTGGAAGAAACTCTTTGTGAACAATACCATGATAATCGAAGAAAACAATGACAACATAACTTTGATCGGCTTTGACAAGGTTTTTTTTGGTTTTGGTTCATTCATCCTTAGAACAATACTCGCTTAATTGTTAAGCTATTTAAGCATAGATCCATGTTTCATGAACAGTAATTATGCATTTCAGAATATCATCATCCTAAAAAGACATCTCTTCTGCAACTTTACTACAATGAAGTTTTTCAATAAAAATCGGTGTTGAAACGAACCAAAAGGAAACGAAAAACACACGAGACAAAGCTAAAGTTCAGTAATATCTTCATTATCTCTAATACTTAGTCAGGGATTACTCAGTACAAGATCCTTGATTTAAGTAATGTTTTCTTCATTGGTTGACGTGGAAGGTCTTCCTGAACGAGGGTCATCTTCAACTAGTGCTCTACCCCAACGAAACTATCGACATCTATATCTACTGTTCACAATTAAATCCGTTGAAAGTAGAAATTGAAGAATAGCGACCAACATTAGCAAACAGGAAAGGTGTCGTGTTTCATCATGACAGTACACGAGCACACGTTTCAGTCAGGACCCAGCAAAACATGTTGAGCTTCGATTGGGAAATTTTTTCATCCACCTTACTCACCAGACATCACACTCTTAGACTGCCATCTATTTCGGTTCTTAGAAAAATTATTTATATGGGAAAGGGGAAATGGAAGAAAAGGTGAAAATCGGCTTATTGGCATTTTTTGGCAACAAAAATGCACATTTTTAGCAAATAGGTATTCCTGCCGTTATTTCCTGCAAAGCAGTCAACGAACTCTCTTGAATGACTACTATGGGGTCAAAACGGCGTCAACCAAGTGGTTTCTTCAATCACGGGAACAGAAAAATGTTGGACGGTACCATACGATACCATATCATAATTTAACGAATTATTAGTACAAGGCGATGAAACGTTATCGAAATGAAAAAACCATGAAGTGTTTTGCCAAAAATCTAAACGTTTGTTCGGCCTCATGCAAATGACGCATAAAGTTTAAATAACATTATTTATTCACTATTTAACTAGCTGGAAGAAACTCTTTGTGAACAATACCATGATAATCGAAGAAAACAATGACAACATGACTTTGATCGGCTTTGACAAGGTTTTTTTTTGGTTTTGGTTAATTCATCCTTAGCACAATACTCGCTTAATTGTTAAGCTATTTAAGCATAGATCCATGTTTCATGAACAGTAATTATGCATTTTAGAATATCATCATCCTAAAAAGACATCTCTTCTGCAACTTTACTGCAATGAAGTTTTTCAATAAAAATCGGTGTTGAAACGAACCAAAAGGAAACGAAAAACACACGAAACAAACCTAAATTTCAGTAATATCTTCATTATCTCTAATACTTAGTCAGGGATTACTCAGTACAAGATCCTTGATTTAAGTAATGTTTTCTTCATTGGTTGACGTGGAAGGTCTTCCTGAACGAGGGTCATCTTCAAGTAGTGCTCTACCCCAACTAAAGTCCCCTCTACCCCAACTAAAGTTTTTATATAATACTTTTTAACATGTTTAATGCATCAGCACAAAAAAATGTTATTTTTTAGAAAAAAAATTATTTTATTTTTTTTGTTCAGTTTTTTTTTAATTTTTATATTTTTTAATATTTTTAATTTTTTATTTTAACAAATCGCCGACAATAATATTTAACAACTACAAAAAGACGATGTAATTTCTAATCTAACAAACGAAAGCATATGAAACTTTTGTCAGATGTCAAGGATAATCAAACCAACTTGAAAAAAAAATGGTTGTATCGATACGAAAAGCGCGTGAATTTTTAGTTCTTACTTTTTCATCATAGTAGTGTATCTAATATTTTTTAAATATTATGTTGGAATATAAACTGACTACACATCAACCAAGTAGTTGTGTATTATTCGAATAAAACGTAATTGAATAATTAATAACGAATACTTTTTATTCGTTATTCGTTATAATTATTCCAATAACAAATAATTTGTACTCGTTATTCGTTATTCGTCCACATTACATTATTCGTCATTCAATTAAGGATAAAGATGACCAATATTTCGAAATAATACTAGAAAATTAGCCTACCAGTAACCTACCAACAAAAATTGAAGCCAAAAATGTTGTTATTTTTATATAAACGTATTATTTGATTTTTTTAAATAAAAAGTTTCAGCTTAGTTTTAAATCTGTTTTTTTTTTTCGTCAATATCAAAATAGTTAAATTTGTTTTAATTTTTAAATTTTACGTAAAAAAATTCTATCTTAATTTTTCAATTTATTGTTTTTTTGACAACTTATTAATTTTTTTAGACAAAAATGGGCTTTTAAATGTTGTTTTAAATTGGCGGTTTTAATTAATTTTAAATAAAAATTGATTTCGTTTTTAAAAAATTGATGAAAATTGGAAAAATTTAAAGTTTTATTTATTCGACCTAAACTCAAAGACCACTAACCACTAAGACTAAACACTAAGACACTTTTTTAAACCTATCGACGCACGTTTCGCTAACTATGTTAGCATCATCAGGTGATAATTTAATATTAAACTAAACTATGTTCTATTTATATGACAACCGTACCTAATGAAAAATCATGAACCGTGCAGGTCTAAGGGTTTCATTAATAATTGAAAAAGTTGAAATGGAATGGTTTTTTTATCCCGGTTCTTGATTTTCGTATATATTTTTTTTTTGAATGTGTGAACGTATTTCATACGCATCCAAAGCCCTATTATTAATTAGACTTTTAATAAGTCCATAATACCATAATATAGATATTAATAAATTATTAATATCTATATTATGGTCATGTTCGAGTTATGTAGCACACGATTTTTCCCCATATCTAATGTGGACAATGTGTTATATGTCTGGTTAGTATGAATCTTTTAGTTTACCCAATATACCTTCGATCACAATATTGACAACTAATTTTAAAAATTTTACTTTAATATTATAAATCCCCGATTTTTCCTGTTGATCTACTTTATCCTATGGATATATCAAGATAAGTCTTGGGTAGACATATCTTGATTTATTATATGGTTTGTAGACTACCTTCACGTCCACTTTTTTCAAAATCTTGTTTAGCCCCCATGTTAATTTAGCATCTAACCGTATTACCATGAATTCATTTTTGTCCTGTTTCTTTTGAAAAGTCGAAGATTCGATCTACTACTTCGATTCTAATAATTGTCTAAGCTTATGTTTTCTAATTAATCTATCTATAATATTCTTATTATAACCATTCACTTCGGACACCTCCCTAATTAATTTTAATCCTTTGTTATAATTATCTTTGTTTTAAGAAAAATTGATTAACCCATTTACCGTAAAATTTAAACCATCCATTTTATTATGAAAGCTATGATTTGAATCGTTGTATATATCTCGAAGTGGTGGTGTTCTAAAATTTTCAAAATCCAACCTATTTTTGTTGTTCTTACTGTTTTAAATATACTGGTTAAAATATCCAAAAAATGGTAATATATCATTGTTATTAAGTTAATACGTGAATTTTATGGTGTCAGATTTACCATTTAAGTTATTAACAAACTCTAAAGTTCAACAAACTTCTAAATTTTCATTTTTTGAGTCAAAAATTGCAAAAAAAATCATTTACATATCATCCATACCTTCGGCAAGTAACTGAATTCATTCTTGTGCGTTTTTGACTTTTTTTATGAATTCTATTGAGTTTATGACAGAACAGGAAAGTAGGCTGGTAGATTTTCAAATTCCTTTGCTAACCATTTCGCCAAGTTTCATGATTTATGAATTTTTGGAAAAGTATATAATCTTGGCAGTTTTGGATTTGAAAAATATAGATTGTTTTTTAGGGAAGGAGAAATAAGGATGTTACAAGATTTCAATATATCTCTGACTTTATTCAGAGGGTTCCTATTTAATCGTTTATATGCATTCTCCTGAATGAATTTTTCTATATGTTGAAAATAATCAGATTTGTCCAATATTACAGCCTTAATTCCCTTATTTGCTTTTAAATATAAACAATTCGTCTCTCGCAGATGCTCAACAATCTTGGAAATATTTGGTATATTTTGACTTTTATCTGAAATATTTTTTACAATTTTATGTTTATATAATAAAAATAAATATTCTTATATAAAAAAAAAAAAAATCAAACAAAAGTCAAAATATGCCAAATATTTCCAAAATTGTCACGCGTCTACGAGGGAAGGATTGTTTTTATTTAAAAGCAGATAAGGGATATAAGGTTGTAGTAATGGACAAATCTGATTATTTTGAACGCAAGAGGATCTATATAAATGATTACATGAATTTTATTCATGAGCAAATTTGAGACCGAAGCGAAGGATGAATTCAGTTACTTTTCAAAGATGTGGCTAAAATATGTGGATAAGGTCTGCAATTTTTAATTAAAAAAATAGAAACTTTGAATAGTTTATTAAGATCTTAAATGGCAAATCCAGAACCATATCATTCACGTATGAACTCGACAACAATGATAGGCTACCATTTTTAGATGTTTTAGTCACTTACGATTTTAAATTCACGAATATTAAATTAGATTAAATTATCTCCTAATGATGATTACGTGGTTTGCGAAATATGGGCATAGACGTTTAATAAGATGATTTGGTGTTTAATAGTAAATCTCTTTGAGTTTTAATCTCGAGTTTCACACCAGAGGTTCCTGTAAAAGAATTGAATTAATTTATGTGGTTTAACTATTTATCTAATTAACCTATGGATTAGGTTATTTATATATTTTTATAACGTTGTTCGAAATTTTAATCAAAATTTGATTTATTTAGTTTTCAACTTCAATATTAAAGAATTATTCGAAATATAAAATTCGAATAAAATCAAATCCTATAACGAATAAATTACTCTATTTACTTCATTTCGTATATGGAATGAAAAATTAATTCGTTATTCGCAAATAATTTATTCGAAATTTTTATTCATTATTCGAAATAATTTTTTTACAACACTGCTACAGATATACAGCTTTTTAGTTTCTAGTTTAGTTTTTGATAGACATTAAAATCCTAGGATTTTTTAAATTTTACTATCCGTTAACAAAATCAAGACAAAACTGTATGAAAAAAAAGGAATTATACGCTGTTCTTAGGTATGCAAGTGGTGAACTTCATTTACAACGTCCTGATTGAAATCATCGTCTATTTTAAATTTCTGACCTGCTAAAAATGTATTCCCTGTATAAAACAAGAGGAGAGTATAAGGAGAGTGTAAAGTCTAGGAACAGATCGAATGCGGTCGCAAAACGAATCCAAATTCATAAAATTTTGTCATAGCATTAACTTTCGTTTCATAATTCTTCGTTTGTAAAAGTAAATGATCCTGGGGAAAAAATTACTTTATTATTGTCCAAACGAAATCACTTTTCAATAACTTTTGATCACTTCTGATTTTTTAATACTGTATCATGCACTTTTTGAAAAATTCCTAACGAAACACTAAACTGGAAGAGATTTATCATTAAATATCAAATCACTTTTTGTAAACTTCTCAATGCGCGTTTCTATTCTAACATTGTTAGTATTATCAGGAGATGATTCAGTCATCAGGAGAAATTGAATCTTTTGCTGTGATACTAACATAGTTAGGTTTGGTGCGTATATCATCATCATCACCATCAGCCCGTGTCAATCAACTGCAGGGTGAAGGCCTCTTCAGCATGATTCCAACTCTCGCGGTTCTGAGCTTTCTTTCATCTGCCATTCGAATCCAATATATTTAATAATATCATCAGTCCATTGTGTTTTCGTTCTTCTCTGTGGACGTTTGCGATCAAGCGATATCCAGTCTAGAATCGCCTTGGTCCATCTCTCAACCTACATATAATCGCCTCGCTACGTGGCCTCCTTTTCAATTCATTTACTGTTCCAGTTATGTTACTCACTTTCGTTTGTTCTCTCATCCATGTGCAGGGCTTTCTGTCCCTCTAGTAATGCCAAGCAGACATATTTCCATTCCCATCTGTGCTACCCAAAGTTTTAAACTGACTGCGATATGAGTGTCCAGTTTTCACTTCCGTATATCATAACGGACAGGACACACTGTTCAAAGACTTCTTCCTCCACTTCTCCTCTCCACCTCTCGGGTGGTATTCCCTTCCATTGAAATCCAATCCAAGTGGTTCTCCAACCCTTTGCAGCTCTTGTATCTATCTTTGAGTAGTTTGTTAGTAGTTCCTATACACTTTTTTTTCCTACGCCTATCCCCCCCCCCCCCCTCGAAGATGCGATAAAATGAACTGTTTACAAAAAAAAATATTCAATAAATCTGGGTGGGGTATTGCATTGGTTGTTATCTTCATAAAATTTCTATGAAGGTTTTTTGATGGTTTTGGGATTTTGCGCTATAGTTTTTGTCAGTTGTGTCAGTTGTAGTGTCAGTTGAAAATAGAGTATTTTGAAATGTTCGTTCTTTTTTCTTCTTTTTCTTCTTGGTTAGTCAATTATTAATGTAATTTACGATTGCTGAATATTCCGACATGCATTTAATGTATGGGCTGGCATCATATAATGCCCTACAAGCCAGAAGGCTTTATGAAGAACGATTTTCCAATAGAAGAATTCCTGGTAGGAAAACTTTTGAAAGAGTGGATCGTCGTTTGAGGGACATCGGAAAACCACGATGATTTATTTATTGTAATTATCGAATGATAAAGATTTAATGTAAAGTGTCGCAAACAATGTTACAAAGGTTTGACAAAGCCAGCCTCAACTGTGGAAATAATATCCATCGTGGTGAGGGTGTTAAAGAAAATATCTTAAATACCGCAGAAGCTGATCCTTCCAGAAGTGTCCGAAAATTGGCTATCAAATTTGATTGCGCAAAATCGACGGTCTCTAGAATCCTTAGAGAGCAACAGTTGCATCACTACCATCTTCAAAAAGTCCATGACTTTCTTCCTGAAAACTTTCCGTGGAGGATGGAATTTTCTAACTGGGTTTTAAATCGGCACAGAAACGATTCAAATATTATTGGTTCAGTTCTATTTACGGATGCTGTAGCTGATGGAGCTGGATTTTCTCAAAACGACATCATAAACTCCCATAATTTGCATTTATGGGCAAAGGAAAATTCCCGTTCTTCTATTGTAACGCATCATTAGCATCAATTTGAACCCATCAACGTGTGGGCCGGAATCATCGGGCAATATTTAATTGGACTATTTGGCATTTCTTCAAAACAATTTGCCAGGACTATTAAAAGATCTACCTGGCAATAAGACGTTATATGTGGTTCATGCACGATGGGGTTTCACCACATTTTAGTCTAGTAGTTCTAGAACACCTAAACAGATGTTAGGAAGTCTTACATTGTACGCCATTCGACGGGAAGTCGGCGAAAGTATGGGTGGTTGACTATGGATAAGGTCTACCTATTCTTCACGAGAGAGCATATGGCGGTCTCCAATTGAAGGAATGGATGGGGCTCATCCCCAGTCAAGCACCTAACAAAATGTTTATGTATATATATATATATATATATATATATATATATATATATATATATATATATATATATATATATATATATATATATATATATATATGGCAGACATCTTCCCCTCTAATCTACGTAGTTTAAAAAATCATTATAAACAACTTAAATTTATATATTACAATATAATATAAATTATGATTAAATAAGCATAATTTATTATTCAGTAAATATCTGTTTTTTAAAACATAGAATAAAGTATATATTTAATTTATTTTATTATTTGTTTAATTTAGATATGAACTTGAGGTATACTTATTCTCAAAACATCTATATTTTTTCCACTTGAATTGATCATTTTGAACAATCACACCTAAAAAGTGAAGTATTAATATGAATTTTAGTGAGAAGGACAATTTACGTCTAATTCTTTGTGCCGTCATAAAATATCAAATTTTATTTGATACTATTATAGCACAATGCAATTAGTCATTAAGCGTAATGGCTTTTTTCTTTCATCTACAACACAAGATAATGAATGAAGATTGAGTTTATCTAATTCAACTAATCACAAACATATTAAGTCACATTGTTTCATTTCAATAAAGTATTGATAAACCGGTTCCATTGCAAACCATGAGAACAATATAAGATCCAGCAATGCCGATAATTTTCCTTAACAAAATTAACATTAGAATGTGTAAGTGAATTAAAAAATATATTTTTTATGAAAATATACTTTAAATGGCCAGAGATGATGCGTGCAAAATATTTGGTCTTGATGAAAAACAACTCAACCTTGTGTCACTTAGCATCCATTATACAAGAAGTACAGAAGATGACAATTGTACAAGAAGTACAATTCTTTAACCATCTACCGTTGGATCTCGGTAACAGTGATTACTACAAAATATATATTAAATTTATAATATATTAATTGTTAATTAAATTTTAACTTTAAATTTTAACTAATTGTTAATTAAATGATAATTAATATATTAATCATCATCATCATCATCATCATCATCATCATCAGCCCGTATCGATCCACTGCAGGATGAAGGCCTCTTCAGCATGCTTCCAACCTTCACGGTCCTGGGCTTTCCTCTGCCACTCGGGTCCAATATACTTAACGATGTCATCAGTCCATCGTGCTTTCGATCTTCTTCGCGGACGTTTGCGATCAAGCGGTATCCACTCCAGGATTGCCTTGGTCCATCTGTCGTCCCATCGCCTCGCTATATGGCCTGCCCATCTCCATTTCAACTATTTTACTCTTCCAATGATGTCACAGACTTTTGTTTGTTCCCTGATCCATGCGCAGGACTTTCAGTCTCGTCTTGTAATGCCAAGCATACATATTTCCATTCCCCTCTGTGCCACCCGAAGTTTTTGAATTGATTGCGATGTGAGTGTCCAGGTTTCACTTCCGTATGTCATAACGGGTAGAACGCACTGATCGAATACTTTTCTTTTCAGGCAAAGTGGGAGTCTGCTTTTAAACACTATGCTGAGCCTACCAAATGCCCGCCAGCCACATTTAACACGCCGTTCCACCTCCCGGGCGGTATTCCCCTCCATGGAAATCCTCTGCCCAAGATATACAAAGCTGTCCACAATCTCTAAATCCCTTCCTAAAACTGAAATTCTGCTGTCCTGAGCGAAGTTATTGAACATAACCGGACTCTTTTTATATATATATATATATATATATATATATATATATATATATATATATATATATATATATATATATATATATATATATATATATATATATATATATATATATATATATATATTATATATATATATATATATATATATATATATATATATATATATATATATATATATATATATATATATATATATATATATATATATATATATATATATATATATATATAATATATATATATATATATATATATATAATATATTGATTGATTGAACTGTTGAAAGCAAGTTCATATCAATTCAACATAATGATAACATCAACGAGTAATATAACCATGGAATATTGCCCGTTTAATATAAATGTCAGCTATTGTCTAGTGTATGAAATTGTTTTGAATGTGAACATTTGTGGACCATTGTTTCATATTTATAAGTCAAAAATGTGTCATAATTGAATGAAGGTTATAAATAACGAGATGTTCTATCGTATGCCTTCTTTTTTATTTAGTTTATAAAAACAGAATGAAAATTTCAGTCATCTTTCTGATGAATTTGGTCTTTATTGGTCTTGATAGTCCTTTTACATCTTTTTTTTTTTAACTCAAACTGTTAAAATTTTGTATACTCTACAAAAACAGACAATAGGTCTATATTGAGCTGGATTATATCTGTAATCATCTTTGAGCCGCATTATAAGTATGTAATTTATATTCTAAGAACAGGGATCATATTTTGAAAATTATAGACATCGTAAATAATTTTTCACTCAAGTCTTGATGTACTTTTTATAGTATAATTTTCTAAATATTATTAATTCCTAGTAATTTCCAGTTACTGATGGATATAATTGCTTAAGATATATGTGGACATTAGATATTTGAAAACGACATTTGAAGAAATTGAATATACAGGGTGAGACATAAAGACCTCCTACATTCGAGAGGGTAATCGTGTGTGTTGTAATCGGGTTAGAAATGTACGGTAAGTAAGTACGTGTCCTAGGACTTTCAAAATCCCAGAAAATGTAGAAACAGTAAGAACATCATCCATTCATAAGCATATGATGGCACTGGAGATATCAAATCGAGATTTGAGGAGGATTCTGTATACTGATTTAAAACTTACAACATTATGTTGGCTTAAGAATGAAGTGAAAGGCACTATGCCAACCGAAAAACCCTAGATGCGGAAATTCTTGAACAGATTTAATGGATGGTTAAGATCCATCCATTTTGACTTGCTTTGAGAGTCAAATGCCTTTTCAAAATCAATAAAAGCCAAGCACATTGAATGGTATATTTATTGTCCCTTTCTATGACCTGTTGGACAACCTGAAAGTAATTCATTGTACTGAACTTCTGAATCCTGGTTGCTCTCTTGATTGTGCGTCATTCTATATTATTAATATTCTATTAGACATTATATTCGTGAAAACTATGTACATTACTAATAGGAAGCTGATTCGGCGTTAATTTAATCTTCCTGGGGTTATTTCTTATTTAGAACAATCATTTCAGCCTTTTCCATAAGTTGGGTATTTTTTTCCTTTGAGACATTTTCGGTACCATTTTGCCAGTATTTTATATAAAGCTTGACATACCTTTAGTATTTCAACCGTGAAACTTTCCTTTCTAGAGTTTACCATTTTTCATCATTTCTACGGCATTTGTAACTTCATCCACCGGAATATTTGGCATTTGCTATGGCGCTTGCTGTCTTTGACTGCCTCTGATCTTGTGACAAATTTTGATTAAAATCTTGTGATAATGTCTAACATTTCCTTATCCGTCGTGCACACTGTGCCATCCTCACGCATTAAGGCAAACATTTGCGTCCTTTTATTTCTAAGCTTGTTTAACTTTGTTTATTCCTATGTTATCTTCCAGTGTTTTTTACACTAACTGCAAGTTGAACCGGCGCGTCCCGTCTCGACTGCGTGTTCTAATAATTTTGCTCAGCGTGCTCGACTCTGCTAAAAAGACTCCTTGCATTCATTGACGTTTTTTTCATTAAATCAGTACACACAGTACACAATCGGAACAGTACAACACTGGAGGGACAGTACAATTGCAAAATATAATCTTAACTTTTTAATGATTTAGTCAATCTCACTTGTGAATCCAGATTGACTTTTCCATGTCCATTTTCTTGTCCTTCAGTAAAATCCACCATTATGTCACCTCTATTGTCCCACTCACCCCTTCCAAATGAGCCAATTCTAGCATTAGTCACCCACCAGGACCTTGTACCTAAGCTTCTCCTTGTCTAGAAGCTGGGCCACATTATCCTAAAATTCTTTAATTTCCTCATCTCTGTAACCTATGGTGCATAAGCTTGGACGATTTGAAACTTAAAATATTTATTCAGAATGACGCGTTGGGCTAGTCGGTCAGATATTACTTTCAAAGTTTAGACTGTTCACTGTCGTTCAACTTTCGATTTATGAGGAATCCACTTCCACCGCATCAACCATTCTCCGCACACCAAATGATCAGTTCTGTACGTAAATAACCAATTCTGTCCAGTTTGGTGATATGTTCCCCTTTTCTTATATTGTATTATATTACTATATTATATCATTACATATTATATCATATTATATTCTATTATAATATAAGATATTTTGTTATGTTATGTTGTTTTGTATTATATTATATATTACAGCATTAGATTAAATAATAAATTAATTAATAATAATTATTATTTCTACCTACGAAAGTACCTAATAATAAGAAAGAATACCTAATAAGTAAGAAATTAATGTGATGTAACAAATACTTAAGTTTGTGTCAACAAGCAAAATAAATAAAAACGTAAAATTATAAAGATGGTAAACATTTTTGAAAGCAGTAATCTTCAAAAATATGGTGATTTTATTAATCAATAATATTTTAAATTATTTAAAATAAAGTGGTTAAACCTTATTTAGAATTATGTAGATTATAAACAATTGGCAATTCATTTATTAGATAACACTCAATTAAATAACAAAATAAATATCGATAAAAAGTTTTTTCCTCTAAATCGAAAATGCCTCCTACTATATTTTTTATATATATATATATTAATATTTGTTTAATCAATATATCAACTTAAGATAAACTTAATATCTAAGTACTTTTTTCACTTATTATAATTGTTGTGATCTAGCAATATAAACTTAAAAAATACAATTTTAAAATTAAATTTGATCTAATTGAGGACAAATTACGTCAACGCCTTTGTTTTATGTAAAAACACTTTTAATTGGAATATTATAATTATATATCGCACCACCTTGAATTGAAAGTAATCATAAAGCTCAACAAGAATTGTTTTTGTTGTTTAATTAATTATAAATCTGTAAAAGTGTATGGTAGAGTAAAAAAAATCTCTCATATTTTGAAGTGGTTTAAAAAATCAACGAAGCTGTCTAGAAAAGAAGTGTATATAATTTTGAAAAGAACATAAAACCAGTTTCGTTTTAAATAAAAGAACAAATATCTAAATGTTCACTATCTTTAAAAATTGTATGACAATTGTTTCGGTACGCAATGTCTTTTTCAGATACAAAAATGCAGTATTGAAATATTTGCAAGATATTGTTTTATACACTTGTTAAAAGTAAATCACAGTCTTATAACACAATAAATGGAAATGTTTGGAATCCCTTCTTCAGTGTTTAGACCTGCAATATCAGTTTAATAAGGTTGAATTACTTAGTATTTTTCTTTTGTGAATTTCTAAGCCCTCTAAGAGATCTAGTTTTTTAGTTCATTTACATAAAATAAAATTCTACAATCTAAAATTATATACCTAAATCTATATCTAATATTTGAATATCTAAAATATATAAATCTATATATCTAAAATTCTAAATTGGGACACGTGTCCTAATATATATATATATATATATATATATATATATATATATATATATATATATATATATATATATATATATATATATATATATATATATATCGGCGATATCGGTTAATTTCTTGATAATGGCTAGAGATAGAGAAAAAGTTTGAGCATATGAGTTGTACAACTAAATGGGCTGCATAATTTAAAATTAATTTTATTTATACTGGATGTCTCACAAAACCGTGGCAAAGCATAGTTTTGTTTTTTCTTATTGAACATCCTATATATTCATCCATTTTTGCATTCTGCTATTGATTCTAAACATATTTCAGGAAACATGTCCTATACCTAAGCCCAATGGTTTTACCGATATTCGCGATTTTGTAAAAAATATCGAAAGTGCAGGCTCTAATTTGCAATGTCATATATCATTTATTTTTTTCGTTTATTTTAACTTAACTATTAATGCAAACAAAGTGTCTCTACGTTATACAGGATGACCAGGATAACCGAGATAAATGATTTTTTTAATGGAATGTATAATATTTTTTCAGTTTGTAATATTCCTAAGACAACATGTCCTACGCCTATCTGTCATAATTTCCGAGATTTTTACATTTTTGTTTTTTATATTTCGTTTTTAATGGAATTCACCTTAGGTTTTATATTATTATCGTTTGGTGCTGTTTTTGGTCTGAAGGAGCGATGGGACCTTATTTTTTGAAGACGATGATGAAAATCTTTGGCCTGAACTGATAAATGTGTATATAAACAATAATTCCTTTCAACGACGGTACATCTTGTCACACATCGATTTACTGTAAGAAAAGTTGGTAATGTCAACTGACGACGCGCCCAACATCATGCAATCTCAAGCCCTTAGACTATTTTTTTATGGGGTTATGATAAATCTCTGATTTAGACATTAGTTTCAAAACATTATGTTCTTATTTGTCACTTGTAATTAACATTGTGCCTCATTTTAAAGTTCTTCACTCTTATTGGACAACCCTTTATTTTCACAAAAGTTATATTTGGTAATTTTCATGACATGCAAAAATGTACGAACTAATATAAAATAGGCTTTCAGTAACGTTGATAAGCAAGTAATGTGTGGCCAAAAGACTTTTGTTTTCTGTTGGTACTAGCAATCAGTAGACTTCTCGCGAGACTTTTGTCCCCTTTGTTAAGCACAAATCAAGCTTTCATACTTAACCATACTTGCCATACTTAAAAAACTAACCTCATATTACAGAACTCAGTAAACAGGATGCTAAAACACTGAACAAACAAACGATATCAGTATATAGGAAACCATAGTATATACCAACTACCGAAACTCACTATAGCAGAATGTAATATCTGACAAAGAAGTGTAACTCAGTTATAACCATAATTACATCGAATAAGGACATATTCCCATTGGTCACTGTTAATTCGATAGACTACTAGAAATATTTGAATGTTAAGAATGACCAAAAGCTCAAGATGCACTCTAGTAGGCACCACCTATTATTATTTGCCTATGTCCTATCAGAATCCTATGTTATGAAGGTTAGAATAAAATTATAAGTTTGTATTGTTTCCGATCTAAAAAATTGTAAAAAGAACTAAATACTATTATATAAAATTAAAATATGTCTTCAATAATTCTAAATTGATTAATACTGTCGTTTAAAATGTGTTCATATTGATGATAATAACGATACTACATGGTTTAATAGTAAATGTGAAGTGAGCTATGTAAAAACAATACGATAAGAACAGCAAATCATTAAATATTGATAAGAGTATCTGCTTAAAGTCTTCAAGTGTTTATTTACACAAGCTGTCGTTGTCAAGAGTTGATTGTCAAGAGTTATTAACGATTTAAATGAATCTTTTCAAGGCACTTACCTTAAAAAATATAATTTTTAATTTATTTTTCAAAAGTAAGAAAAGGACTGTGACCAGGATTCTGTTATTGATTGTTTTTTATTTTGATGACAGCATCATCCACGATGGCCATGGCAACAACATTACTATAAATTAATGAAGTGTGCTTCTACATGACTACACTTACGTTAATTTCACAAATAGCCATAAAATCTAAACGAGTAGATCAGTTTACCATGGAGAGATAAGTTAGAGAGCATCAAACTAACAAAAAATTACACGAACATCGAACATCGAACATTTTTGTGCATAATTACGTGGCAATGTAGCAGGATTTTTTTCCAATTGAGATTTATAAACTCGAATAGATTTACCACGAAATACCTAATCACTGGTATATCTTCTCGGCGCGAAAATTAAAACAACGTGATTTGATGTTTACTGGTAAATCTCTTCAAACGTAGTGCTTCACACCGAAGGTTCCGATAGATGAACTGAATATATATATATATATATATATATATATATATATATATATATATATATATATATATATATATATATATATATATATATATATATAGTGTTTATATAGTGTTTTCATTTCAAAAGTAGCCATGTTCATTAAAACACATCAATTTAGACATCGAGTGGAAAGTTAAAAAATCTTAATAGCAACCTCTATCTTGTACCACTAAACTGGGTTTACAGAACTAAAATCGGTTGATCCGTTTGCGTAATAGATTAAAAAATAAATTTATTATTTTAATAAATTATGTTACTATGTTTGTTTTAATTTTTTTACACACACCATTTTTCTTTTCTTAATATAAAAAGTAAGATAAGAAACTTTATATATTAACTCGTTGCTCATTTGTGTTTTAGTGCACACATTATTTCTCATTGCTGCTAGAATTAAAAACATTTCGATCAGTCTCGAAAGTCTCGATTTTCAACTGTTTGTCAAGTGGTTTTAGTTTTGTTGTTGAGAAAAACAAGAGCAAATTAAAATTACTTTTATTTATGGTTCTGTAGATAGGTGTGCTCGCAGAATAGTCCAACTTTTTAACGAAAGACATCCAGACAAAAATATAGGACATCAATACGTAAAAAGATCAACACACACAGATTGAAATTTTATGCCATTGCACTGTTGATCTAACCACTTCAATTTCAAAAGTCGCTAAGTTAACAAACATCTCCATTGGTTCACAAATGTGAAGAACATTTAACCGGTGAATTTAACTTAAACTTATAGGAAAAAATCTACTCATAACGCAATCCTCTCTTTATATATATATATATATATATATATATATATATATATATATATATATATATATATATATATATATATATATATATATATATATATATATATATCTTTCAAAACGTTCGAAAAGAATTCGAGAACAGATTATATTATTGCGTAGCTAACAGTGGTGAATATGTTCAGCACTTAATAAAGTCAATTTTTAAACCGTGTTTTTAAAAGGACCTTTATTTCTTTAATTTAATTTTGTGTTTTAGTTAAAATAATTTCACTCGCACGTAAAATGCTATTTACAGCCATCGACAGTAATATACAATTATTTTTTCCTCTATTACGAAAACGAATCAACCGATTTCAACTTTGTAGGATTATAATTTTCAAGACCTTTAAAATGATATGTTACAAGATAGGGATCGCCATTTAAAAATTTTAATTACAGGTGGCTGGAAGTAATGATGTGACACATAAAATATAACGGACATTGGTTTTGAACTTCCCCTCGATATCTAAATTGACGTGTTTTTTTGTCTAGAGTTGATTTTTATTGCTAAAAGAAATAATGAGAATGGCTAGTTTTGAAATTAAATCACTGTATATATTATACATTCGCCAGTGGATGCTTGGAAGATACTCGACGGAATAAGAACGTCCAATGGCATATTTCAATAAATGGAGACTGACTGGGTCGCCGGCTTGTGACTGTGGAAAACCCCGTCAAGCCCTTCATCACATTGTGGTACATGACACATTGTGGCTCCCTCCATATGGTGGAGAAATGAATGATTTCTTTGAAGCTCTAGACTCTGTCATGTTGGACTGAATCAATGGACTCGATTTTAAAATTTGATGTACTTTTTGATGTATCTTTAGTTCTGTATTTGTGTTTCGGTTCTGGTATATACATTTAGTGGTAGATTGTAAGATACCCTCAAAGGCTCAACCATCCAAGTAATTATCACAACAAGCGACGCTATGACGCCAACCTCCCGGTCTCAATGTCTTAGAAGAAATTAGACATGTTATAATGTGCCTGATCACAATATTATGAAAGATAAAAGAAACGAGGCTCCTTGACAGAAGAATTTGAATATGACCTCTCAATTCTTGACATCGATGGAATAAAAAAAATGCCGTATGTTTTCAGATTTAAACATCAATCACATTGTGGAAAGCACTCAGTTCGAATGGTGTACAAATCTTATAGCTAAATTACATTCATCGTATTCTAATGGAAATTGAGTAATGGAGCAAAATTAACCTCCAGCGGATTTAGCAAAACTTGCTCATGGTTGATACGAATCACTTATGCTATGCATCGTGTACATTATGTCCGTATGCTTTTTCCGGCGTTAATCACTAAACACTTTTTGTGTTATTGATATTTTAGTATTTAAAAAGTGTATCTTGATGACGTTTGTATAATTATCATTACAAGAGAACCATGCAGGTCATGGAGAAAATGTCTATGAGTATCATATAAAAAGCACATACTGAAAAGGACTCATTGAAAAAGACACCCTGAAAAGGACACAGTTAAAAGGAACCTGAATAATGTTATGATAATTTATTTTAACCCCTACTGAGAGTCTTTATATTTTTAAAAAAATATTTTGGTTACGTGCAGTGTTAGAAAAGTATTTATGTAGGGTGAATATAGAGCATGTCTAAAATATTCATACGCTAGGTTCTAATAGAACTTTTATTGAACATACATGGTTTAGTATTTTAACAGTAACAGGAACCTAATTATAAGCAAAACACAAAATTAAAACCTCTTTTAGCGTGAATGATAAGCTTTAAAACAATCGATATGAAGTCCAATATTACATTTGCTGCATATAAAAGTCACACACTTATGACATCTTGCACATCGTCGCTGAATGGCATTTTTTAGCAGCCAATGATCCAGGCGATCATACCTAACTTCTTCAGGAACATTTGAAGAAATGAGATTTCTTGTCATAAGGTCGGTTCTCTGTGGCCTAAGAACCCGCAGCTTTGGAGTTGAAAGTATTGAAAGTACGATGTTCCTAATAAAATCAATTTGTTTTATACAAGGTTCTATATTTCGTAACAAAATTCACGAATTAACGATGTATGCGTTTGGGCAGAAATGAACGATGGGCCAATACCATTTTCGACTTCTTATATTTATTCTATGGCGGCCAATCCATTGATCGAATAAATCGATACGCCCCATGCCGTGGTTATATTCATCAACTAAGGAAGGTTACGAAATTGTTACTCTTTGTTTTCGCACCTGGCTATAACTCTTGCATGTTGTAATTTTATTGACAAGTTCATTGATTCTGTTGATAGTGTAACTTAACTATAATCATGCCAGTGGGTCAAAGTAACATTGGTGGCTTTGTCTAGAAGGCCATATGTGGATCCTCAGGGATCGTTTTTTAAATCTTTTAAAGGGGCGTTTTCTATGCGATCAGCCCAAATTGTTCTTGTAACCGTTATGTTATGGGCTTTCAGTTCAAGTTGGGTTTTAAGCAAGGATGAAGAATTCAAATATTTATCCCAATTACACTTTCCTCAGGGACAAATCCTAATGACATTCTCTTTGGCATTGGCAAGGTCATATTTGAATCTTTTTGGTTTTTTCATTCATAAAGACCAAATTTCACGCAATAACCATTTGGATTATTTAAACATCAAAACTTAAATCCGAAACGTATTAGTTTTCCCCTAAATTTTCTGGATCAGTGGTGTTGTTATCATTAAAATGAAGATATTTAAAAATTTGTAGGAATCTATTTCTTAACATGGCATTAGAAACAGCATTATTGTAAGTATCCGATGATTTTTTCCAGTACATTCTTCTATTTGGCAGTTTTACATATCCAGAAAAAGCAAGATGGCTAAAAACTTTTAAAAAAATCTTCTGGTGATACCGTATATGATTAATTTTCATCTGTATTGCATATCTCCTCTACAAATTCTAATGGACAAAACAACTTGAAAAAGTCAATAGGATGTGCTCTTAATTCCACCATTTCTTCTATGATGCGCGGCTGGTCCCCAAATGTGGTTTTTAATTTTTAAATCAAAATGCTCTACTTCAAATTGAATAGGTTCCCATAGACGTTTTTTGTCAATCCTTGGCTTTTTATATTTTGATTGAAATTTATCTTTTAAAAAAGGCTTCTTTTTGGTTTTTTATTGGTTCTCGGAAATAAAACTTATTTTCTTTCATTATTACGCGAAACTAGTTCAACTTGCAAACACACAGCTGGGAGACTAGGATCCAACAAATTCACACTGTCAACATTTACTATATTTTCATCTTTGGCGACCGCGACGGCATCTGTATCTCCGCCGCCTTCAAGTGGAAATAAGGTGATATCGATAGATTCTGTACCGTCACTTCCTCTTCCATATTAGATTCTTCCAAGCAAGCTAACAATTCTTTTGTTGTAAGAGGCTTCCTAAAAATAATAAAAATAACATTTTTCAAGCATTATTTTAGGCATCCGCTACATTTATATTTTTATTTTTATAGAAGCCTATCGTATGAATTTTCATACGGTCGACTTTGCTATCCTATAAAACATAACTGTTAAATTGTGTAAATATTTTAGTAATACGTAAATATTATAATAAAATAATAATATTTAATATATCTGTTGGAATAAAAAAGTACATCGTTTCATTTTGAAAGGGTTTTTTGGTTCACTTCACTTCATTTTCACCTGACGTGGACGCCATGTTTGCAAATAAAACAGGACCAGCTTGCGACAGCATGCAGAAAATATCTTTGTTATCGATATTTTAACCGGAACAATATATACTAACGATCCCTTTTATTCGTACCCCTTATTAAATTAACTTGAAATAGCGTATGAATATTTAGACGGTAGGTTCTAATGGGTTAATTGGTATATCGGAGGGTTGCATCTCTGGTAATCCGCAAAGTCGGAGGTGGAAATGCAACGTCGCTTGTTGCGGTTAGTACTTGAATCGGTGTCCTTACGAGGGGAGGCCAGGCTTGCGTAGTGCACATCAATAGGTAAGAGAGTATAATCCAACAAGAAATTGCCCCTCAGTCACGCCAACTCGAAGCTGGGTACGACCAGATACATTCTGAGAGCTATTCTAGATTGGTCACTCGTCAGTCGGTAGGCTTCTCGAAAAACTTACGGTATCCAAGAATTGATAGCCCGAGGGAGGTACAGACAGAGTTTATCGGTTGCCGATGTCCGTGGTTTGGAACCCACGTTAAGCTGTCGCTAAATAATGACTAGGTCCAGTCGCTAAATAATTGCGTACGCATCTCTAAATAAATTAACTAAGTAATTTGAAATTAAATAAGCAAAAATTAATATCTAAAATTTCCACTAAATCTAAAATTGTATGTATAATAATTGTTTTGACACACAGTACCTTTTTCATATACAAACTATGTTAACGTAACAGTAAGGAAAGTAATTACAACCTGAACTGTCAATCGACCTAATAATTCCATAAAACATGATAAAGGGGAAACCCATTTTTTGTCAACGTCTAGGAGGGCAATGTAAGTTTAATAACGGTGAACCATTCAAGTCTAGCTGGTCATTTAGCAAAATATCCATTTTTTCTAACATTAAGTGGTTAGCATAATCAGAATTATTTTATTGTTTAGGATTCTTCTTATATGTTCATTTAGCCTAAGAGTTAAAAGAAGAAGCATATACATAAAAGTGTGAAAAAGTGTAAATATACATAAAAGAAATTATACTAAACAACAAAATAATGCTCATTAGGCTAACCACTTAATGTTAGAAAAACATACTTTCAATCATAATTTTCAAATGTTACATTATGAGAATAGATCCAAAAAATTGAATCTTTTAGAGAGCTTAGAAATTAATAAAAGGAAAAATTTCGACATTTTGCTAAATGAAAGTCTTTTCGCCGAAAAAAGACAGTCGACATAAACAATGACCAACGCGTGATCAGCACGTGATATTTTAGGCAGAAACGCCAAGCGCCCCTGTAACTGGAGGGAATCGGTCGAGCCGATCAAAACCACCAATGATAGGCAGGTTGCAATGATACCCAGATGATAGGCAGGTTGCCGTTCGACAGAAACACAGGGTTGGCGGCTGTAACTCATACACTGCCATGAGTTTTTTTCATTTATTGAATTGCATTCGATTTGTTAATAGTTGTATTTTGTTTCCATATAATGTCAGATATAGACACAGCTGATGAAGTTGTGGATATTAGATATATCCCGCCCAAAAACAGGGCAGTTCTCAGTGCGGTCCTGTAACGATCAAGTGCAACATACGTAAATATGTTTGGGTTTAGTTTCTTTCTTCAATAAATAGGCTATAGACTTGAATGGTTCGCCGTTATTAAACTTTTATTCCCTCCTAGATGTTGACAAAAAATTAGTTTCTCCACTATCATGTTTTATGGTATTATTAGATCGATGGACAGTTTAGGTTGTAATTATTTTTCTTACTGTTAGTTTAATATAGTTTGTATTTGAAAAAGGCATTGTGTGTCGAAACAGTTGTTATACATACAATTTTAAATATAGTGGAAATTTTAGATATTAATCTTTGCTTATTTATTTAAAATTAATTTCCATCAACTATCGACTATCTCAATTAAAGTTATTTAATATGCTTTAATTGAGTATTGTAATTGTTATGCTTTAATAATATTTACATAAGTGCCACTGTGTAGGTATCCAATAAATTTATCTGATACAACTTTTCTCGACAAACATAATAACCAAAATTACGTCTTTATAATACAAATCTCAAATTTTAAAACATATATTTTCTTTATAAAAAATTATTACCGTTAATTTGCAAAAAAAAACGAAAACGCAAATGAGCTTTGACTAACCCAATGCATTGAAAGAAAAAATAATCACTTGGAAAGGCACGTCAGGCAAAAAAAAATTGTATCGCCCCCATACTAAATATAACATCGAAGTATGCTAACGAGCCAAAAATTTAAATTCTGAAAAGTCCGAGATATAGCTGATTTGGTTGCTTTTTAATGGATTTTTGACCCGGCATACAATAAAATACCTTTCTGGGCTTACCTGTTTGAGAGCAATGTCCTTATATGTGTTTTTCCAAAGTTCCAAGATACAATGTGTTTTCTTTTGACACCAAGTAAATTATAAACAGCACCTTTTTATTTTCATGTCTGAAACAAATACAGAGTGTTTCAAAATAATCGGAAATAAAGAAAACTGAAACGAAAAAAAACTTTCAAATAATTTTAACCATTTTAACGATATATGATATTAAAATGTAACCACTCCCGATTTGACTAAATCTATAAAATATCTATAAAAGCTACATAATAAGTGTATCGAAGTAGTCGCTACAGAGAGGGTTAAAGGTGTCACTCATACATCAGCAGTACAATAGAAAGAACTCGAAGGGTTCGTAAAAAAAGCAGAGCATTTCGCCCACACGCAGGAGTACAAGAAAAAATCAAAACTGTTCAAATATCGTGTGGCCATTACGACGAGTCCTACACCGAACGAATTAAAGATTTTTTTATTGGCATCCATGAAAATTTACAATATGTCTTTCCTAGAACATTCAG
Source organism: Cosmopolites sordidus (assembly GCA_031761425.1). Lineage (NCBI taxonomy): Eukaryota > Metazoa > Arthropoda > Insecta > Coleoptera > Curculionidae > Cosmopolites > Cosmopolites sordidus. Next base: position 791,161 of record JARFXV010000713.1, on the reverse strand, counting down.
TAAATTATTTGATAATATCTATCAACATGACATAGACAAGAGTGCATTGACATCCCCCTTTAACTAAATTTAAAATTAATAACTACATGAAAATACAAATTGTAACTTAAAATAACAGATCCAATCGATCGCACTTTTTTTGTCTTTCAATATCATGGATATTAAGTAAACCAGTTGCAAGTTCATTTTTGTCATGTTTTAAAAATCATTTGTATGTATTTTGCCCTAAAGTTCTCAGTTAATAACACTACGTATAATTTCATTAGAAATGATATGACGTTAACAATAGAATGAATGACTTTGAACTGGAACCTCTATATGATGTTAATGTTGGAATCACTTGTGCATCCCCAAAGTTAAATTCCATACGTCTATATCGGTTTAGCATTACTACATAAAGAAACAGTTAGTTTTTAAGAGAGAAATTCGATTTTCTACCTATCATTCAATAAAGTTTGGGAATTATAAACCAAGTGTTCTTCATTTTATCATTATGTGAGTCTGCGACATAAATCTTATGTCGATATGTAAGCCTAGGTACTTTAAAGCATTATTTTGCGGGAGATCTTTGCTGTTTAAGTTAACAGCGACGTAAGTTTCGCATCTGTCGGTAAATATGATAAGGGTTAATTTATCCTCATTTACTTTAATTCGCTAGTGCCAAGCCAAGCCATTCTTGTATTTTATGTAGATGTCGTTGAAGAACATGAGAAGCAATTAATGAGTCTTTATGAGATTTTAAAATAGCGGTATCATCCGCGAACGTAAATATGAAGGTCGCTGATAGTAGATTAGCAGTATACAGTGAATATATCATCAGCCACAAAACACTTACCAGTGGGCTTTGTGATTTTATAGGGGACCAGTTTGTGCATTCTGGTATTTGACCACGAAATGTTTTTGAGGTATGATTTAAGTAGGGGAGACTCGAGCAGTGCCGATCACCTTATGTTGAACAACAATAAAACACTTAAACTTACTTGGATTTTAAGAGTTTTCATATACAGTTAAACATAGATTTGGCGGACAGGTATTTGGAACGTTAAATTTCAAATAATTGATAATACCCGGTATCACTGGGTAAAATCGATCATGCACTAGGGCAAAGTCGATCAGTTGGTCGAGTTGGTCCCTGGTGGGAGCTTGCAGACGTTTCGCCAAAATCTCAATTGGCATCTTCGGTGCTTACTGTCGCGAGGTTCGTGACTTTCTGAGACAGATCCGTTTTGGCGATCTGTCTCAGAAAGTCACGAACCTCGCCACAGTAAGCTCCGAAGATGCCATATAATATTTTGGCGAAACGTCTGCAAGCTCCCAACAGGGACCAACTCGACAACCGGATGTACTCCCTGAAAAAACCCAAAACATGTTTTTCCATCCGTGAAACAATACGCACAAACAAACACATACACATACACACACACACATATATATATATATATATATATATATATATATATATATATATATATATATATATATATATATATATATATATATATATATATATATATATATATAAAATTCACGTATGGGCCCTAGTGGACCACGCGAAATACAGTTAGAGGCGTTTGTTGTTAGCCTTCCTTTGCGCCCATACTAATATCATTCTTTCATTATGAGCTTTTTTTCTTTCATCAGCCCAAGTTGTTCCAGTCTTCCTACATTTTTCTCTCTGGCCAACCTTCCAAACGTTAACCTTGTATCTGAAACAGCCTCTATCCTGAATTTCACTTTCTGAAATATTTGCTGATCGTAGGCCTCTCTTTAATTGCAGCAATCCATTTAATTATTTCTACTTTAGCTCTACTTCCATACTACTAGCAATTTTTATAAAATTCGACTATTTGTCTAGTTAGCCTACTCGAATTCATTCGTTTTATGTATCTGTAAAACATAAGTCTCCTTTTTCTCATATCGCTATGTATATCTGTGTATTGTTTGATTTCTTGGTTTTCTCGAAGTCGGTATGTTGTGCTATTTATTTTTTTGGGACCTAAGATTTTTCTTATGATTTTTCTTTCCTTCTTTTCAATGTCCTTGAATATGAGCGTTTCCGCCGCATATAGACATTCTGGTTTAATAACTGTGTTGTAATGTCTGAGTTTTGTGTTTTTAGATATGCATTTTTTGTTGTAAATATTTTGAGACTTACACGTTTCCATTTTTTGATATCTACCCTTATTGGCCGCTTTTTCCAACACATTTTCCGTTATTATTTCACACAAATATTTGAATTGAGAGACTCATCTGATATTACCATATTTTGTTTTTAGAAATGGTATTCTTAGTCTGTTGCAGGTCATGTATTGGGCCTTTTCAAAGGAAATTTGTTCTACCTTTTCTGCTGTTTCTATTAGGATTTCAATCTGTTTTTGTACCGTTAATATATCTTAAGTCAAAATTGCTAGATCATCAGCACACGCCAGACAATCAATTTTGATGTTGGTTCTTCCCGTTTAATGGGTTGGTCAATATTCAGGGCCGACGTTTTTTCACGCCATTCCTGTATTAGATTTCCTAGAACACAGTTAAATAAGAGTGGCGAGAGTCCATCTCTTTGTCTCACTCCAGTTTTAATTTCGAAGGGCTCTGAGATGTCACCCATGAATTTAACTTTTGACCTTGTGTTAGTTAATGTTCCTTTAATAATTGCCAGCATTTTCAGATGTAGTCCTTGTTCTTTCAAGATTTGGAATATAGATTCGCGGTCAATAGAATCATGCTTTTTTGAAATCCACAAATGTACAGTCACAAATGTACTGCCCGGTCGAAAACCTGCTTGGTATTCACCAATTTTAGGTTCTAACTGTCCCTGTGCTATGTCTAGTAGATATTGAGACAGAATCTTGTAACAGACTGGGAGAAGAGATATCCCTCTGTAGTTGTTTATCCGTTCTATCTCCTTTCTTGTGTAGTGGATGGATTAGAGCATTTTTCCAATCTTCCGGAATACGTTCGGTTCGCCAAAATTCTTGTAAAATTTTGGTTATTTCCTTGATTGTACCTGGACCAGCAGATTTCAAAAGTTCAGCAGTGATTCCATCTTCACCAGAAGCTTTGTTATTTTTAAGTCACTTGATTTGCCAATTATTTCATCTTCATTGGGTGGTAATGAATCTGAGTTTGTTTGTTAACGGTTTAGTGTTGGTAATTTGTTTTTAAGGGCTCAGGGCAGTTTAGCAGTTGTTCAAAATATTTCGCAAGTTCTTTGCAATTGTCTAGGTTATTTAGAGCTAATTGTCCGTTTTCTTTTTGGAAGCAAAGACTTTGGGGTGGATAGCCTGTTAATTTAGTTTTAAATGTTTTGTAAAAGTTTAGGGTGTTATTTTTTTGGAAATCTTTTTCTATTTCATTATGTTGATTGTTTTCATATTTTCTTTTAGTTTGTCTAATTAGCTTCGATGTTTCTTTTCTTACTTCCAAAAAGATTCTATAATTTATTGCTGTTTTTTGACTGTTCCAATCTTTGAATACTTTACTTCTGCTTAATACTGCTTGTTCGCAAACTTCATCCCACCATGGATGTTTTCTACGTTTTTCTAAAGGGACCAACTTTAAGGTTGTTTTAATAATTTTTTGTTTCAATTCTTGCCAGTTCTGTGCTGGTTGCTTATCAAGCTCTTCTGTTAGGGTTGGTTTTATTTTCGTAAGATCGAACTTTGATATTAGCAGTCTCTTTTGAATACGTTTTCGAGGTTTTAAGCTAAGTTTGATCCTAGTCAAGTAGAGATCCGTGTCTATGTTGGCTCCTTTCCTGACTTGAACATTCAAAATCTCTTTATAATTGGGGTACGAAGTGGCAACATGGTCAATTTGAAATTCACCCATGTACGTGTTTGAGCACCTCCAGGTCTTTGTGTTGTTATTTTCTTCTTAAAATAGGTTGACATTATTTTTAGATTAAATTGCGAACATAGTTCAACCAATCTTTTATCATTATGATTAGTCCCTTTATGAGAGGGAAAACTGCCGACTGTTTTCCTGTACTTTCTTTCTTTCCCTAGTTGGGCGTTGAAATCACCCAATAGGATTTTTACATTGTTAGGGAATTTTAGAGATAGTCTTTTCCAGAATTTCCCAGATGTTATTTACTTTTTCAGGATTAGATTTATTTTCTTCGTTAACTGGGAGGTGTGCATTGATTAATGTATAGTTTTTGTTAGCACACTTGAGGGATAGTGTCATAAGTCGATTATTTACTGGCTGGACATTAGTTATAGAACCAAGAATGTTTCTTGAGATAGCGAAAACAATACCGAGGTGTGGTGTATTTTTGAGTATGCTTTTGTCCGTTTTACTTTTAAAACGTCTGTAGTTACCGAATTCCAAGGTGTTATCATCTGTCAATCTAGTTTCTTGCAATCGTCAATCTAGTTTTTTCTGGGCGCGGGAGAGAATTGATATATTTGCCGTTCCAAAGAAAGTTTTTGTTTTAGGTTTCAGACGTTGGCCAGAGGTCTCCGACTCCTTCTGAAATATTTTGCGTTTAAGCCCGGACCCCCCAGAATGCGAAAGTCAGGTTGTACCAGCAAAGCTAGCAGAGGATTGCCTACCTCCTGGGGTGATTTTGTAATTACTAGAACGCTTCATCTTGTACTTTGAATTAAAGGTTTGAACCATGATGGTTCAGAGGTTAAGACTGGAGGGGTTAGTTCCATAATTTAAATATCAGCCGCACCACTGGCGAACCGACGCTGATCACTCAACCGCTTGCTACAAATCAGACGCTAAGTGGATTTTGTTTTTTTTGCCTTGGTTCGGTGCTGCTTATTTTGAGATATTCGCTGCTGTCCATTAATATCAAATAGAACTTTCACTATCCATCACCCGTCACCCATCCAGTACCTTAGGCGAGGTATATATATATATATATATATATATATATATATATATATATATATATATATATATATATATATATATATATATATATATATATATATATATATATATATATATGTCTTTCATGAATTGCAAAAATACACCCCAGTTTGGAATAAATGCATAATTTATGAGCCCAATTCTCACAAATATTACATTAAATCCAGACCTCCCGTCAACGTGGGTTGGAGTCACAACAGCCCTTTACATTCCAAATATTTTACATCTTCTTCTGGGCATTCTTCTTTAAGTGACTTAGGAAAAATAAGCGCTTGCTTGGATTTCATATCATTTTTCGTTTTTATATTTGTTGATTTTTCATCTTGTGCATAGTTTTTTTTTATTCTTGACTTATCGTCCATGTTTATAATTTTTTTAACCATCTGTTTTTTTTTGAAGAGTTTAATTATGTATTTTCTTTTTGTACAATTTCTTCTTTTACAGGAATAGAAGTTAAAATTTCCAGTCTTTGTGATTTTCTTTTTTGTGTGTTTTGTTTATGATCTACTCTTGGTAGAATCAAAATATTGGAAATCAAGTTGATCTTTTTTTCTGGTGGAGAAATGTCGTATTGATTTATGGTTATTGGAATAGGTTTTTTTCTATACTTAGTCTCTAAATAGTCTTTTATATTAGCTGCTTTATGTTCAATGCCAGTTTTAATAATTTTTACCCCATCTGTAACTTGAACTAATTTTTCTTTGGGTACTCCGGATGCCCCATCAACATCAGTTGTTAAAGAGGCCGTATTTATAGGAGTTTCCATCAAATCCACTTGGTTGATATCGGTCACAATTGAGGGTGAGAAGTCGAGGTCTATAAAAATGGTAATGTCACAATTTGTGATTCCGGTTTTTTTAAATCCACTTATAGCATTACTAGAAGTAGATCTATTGCCCTTTAGGCCGATAAGCTTTTTGCCATTTATCGAGCGTTCTTTCAAAATATTTTCCAAATGGGCCTTAAACAGCAACTCAAGTGGTTGTAGCTTGTGGAATAAGGGGGGGGGGGGGTACTGACAAAATGACGACATGGTTCTCTGATGCAAAATCTAAAACTTTTAAGAATCGATGGGACACGTGATTGTCTAGAATGAAAAGACATTTGTGCTCTGCCGTGGTGTTACATTCCTTACAAACAAATTAAACCATTCCAAAGAAGATTCAGAAGTAATCAAACCATTCCTGGTGATCAGCATTAATCTTCCAGAGGGTGTCCCCTCAAGATAACGGGGATTTTTCTTCTTTTGGGGAAAAACTAAGGTCGCTGAACGACAAAATAACTATGTTATCAAAGTACCACGTTCAGATGATGAAATTGAGTCAACCTGCTTTTTGCCTCTCACAGATGTAACTTTCGGCGGTTTAGAGGCTGACGTCTGGATACCCGTCTCATCGAGATTATATATATTGTCCATTATATATATTGTCCACTTGCATTGGAAAAACAGCAGTCAGAAAACCCACTGAAAAAAAAATTCAAAGATATCGCATTTCAGGGCCCAAGAAAAGAAACTTATCTGGTATTTTTTGTATGTGATTCGTATGAAAATGAAGGAACAACAAGGTTTAAAATTTCTCTTTAGTAAAATATCAGTATTTAATTGGAAAAATTTAAAAACATTTATTGAAAACTATTTTATCTTCATTACCCCAACACACATTTAACAGCAAATCTTATCATCGTTTCTGAATATAATTTTGTTGCAGTGAAAACAATCCATTTCATCCATGTTATACATCTGAAGAAGCCACTGTGTTGGCAAAACATGTCATAATAATATAATTGAATGAAAATGATATAAAACTCTAGTTTTATTTTAAAGTAAATACTCTTTATAACTCTGAAAATATTCTTCTCTGCTTTTTGTTTTCGTATTTCTTTGAGTTTGGGGCATTTTTGTAAATTTTATAGCAGGAGTAGACGGTGAATCTATCTATAGTTCGGGAGGTTTAATCACTCTCGTTTTACTGAAATTATTTGTCGATGACTAACATACGGTCACAAATTTTTCAAACTTCATCAACATTCGAAAAGATGTTTAATCAAATGTGCTTTATTTAAAATTTATAGTGGTAGGTTTACCACTTTATTGGTAAAACTTTTCACACCAAAGATTCCAATAGAAAAATTGATCACTAACATAGTCAACTAAATAAACGTAGCCAACTAAACTAAAATTTTTCAAGTTCAACTTTTTAGAATTGCGTAGTCACTATGCAATTGAATGACAATCGATCAGAACTAATAAATATAAATAAATGTTTTACATAAATCGACAAAACAGGCTGATTTGGAAAATTCGATGGACTTTTCGCAAATATATTAAAAAATAAATATCGCATCTGCTGTTAACTTGTTTGTTCAGTTTCTACTCTTCTGGTACTGTTTGGTGCTGAATTACTTTTTGTATCAATATCTGCAATTCTTTTATGGGTAACACAGTAATCTAAACAATTATTTTTCACTAAATTTAACAGACTACATCTATCAGAGCTGAAGTATTCAAAAATTTCTGTTTTAGGGAGGGATTTGGATAGCACGAATCACTACATATATTTTGGGCAGCGGATTTTAATGGAGGGTGATACCACCCGGTAAGTGGAATGGCATGGTTAATAGAGTGGTGGTGGTATGGAGTGGTTAAATAGTTCTGGCACGCTCAACTTAGTGTTTAAAAACAAATTCTCACATTGTCTGAAAAGAGAGTCCTCCTGACACTTAGCGATATAAGGGATATCCGATTAAATCATCATCATCAGCATCAGCCCGTGTCGATCCACTGCAGGATGAAGGCCTCTTCAGCATACTTCGAACTTTCACGGTCCTGGGCTTTCCTCTGCCACTTGGGTTCTATATAATTAACGATGTTATTCAGTCCATCGAGCTTTCGATCTTCTTCGCAGACGTTTGCGATCAAGCGGTATCCACTCCGGTCCATCTGTCGTCCCATCGCCTCGTTACATGGCCTACCCATCTTCATTTCAATTGCTTCACTCTTCTAATGATGTCACACACTTTCGTTTGTTCCCTGATTCATACGCAGGACATTCTGTCTCGTCTTGTAATGCCAAGCATACATCTTTCCATTCCCCTCTGTGCTACCCGAAGTTTTTGAATTGATTGCAATGTAAGTGTCCAGGTTTCACTTCCGTATGTTATAACGGGCAGGACGCACTGATGTAACCCTTTTCTTTTCAGTTTACATATATATATATATATATATATATATATATATATATATATATATATATATATATATATATATATATATATATATATATATAGTCAAAGACCAACACATTTCGTCGAAGTTCAGTTTTCGATATCTGAATTTAAGCGAGGTCGATCGCGGTCTAGATTTGGTTACGTGGCTAGATCTAACCAAATCAAAGACTCCAACTCGAACAATGAAGCTATATTTATATATATTATATATTTTATATATATATATATATATATATATATATATATATATATATATATATATATATATATATATATATATATATATATATATATATATATATATATATATATATATATATATATATATATATATATATATATATATATATGGAGTTTTTGCCTTCTTTGGAGTACGTCCAACGAGACAACAGTAGTCAGGAGTTATACACCCCCAACCGTTGGGTTCCACAATCTCATATGGAACGCACAACAATCTGCGTCTCCGCCATAATGAACAATGGTTAGTTGCTTGACCGGGAGGAAGTCCCACCCATCCGTTATCCTTATTTATTTCTTATCCTTTCGCCTGTTGGTGGTTAGACTCATCAGGGTACCGACATATGCTCTCTCGCCAAGAATAGGGAGTCCGTCTCCACAATGAAACAACCAATATTTTTCCGATTTCTCATCGGATGGCTTATAAATGAAGTTTTTTGACTTCTTTGGACTGCGTCCAACTAGACAACAGTAGTCAGTAGTTATACACCCCCGACCGTAGGATTCCACAATCTCATGTGGAACGCACAACAACCTGCGTCTCCGCTATAATGGACAATGGTTAGTTGCTTAACCGGGAAGAAGCCCCACCCATCCCTTACATTGAAGGGCACGTGTTTCGTCTGTTGGTGGTTGGACTCATCAGGGCACCGACATATGCTCTCTCACCATGAATAGGGAGTCCCTCTCCACAATATTGGACGAAGAAAAGAAGTCAAAAAACTCTATTTATAAGCCATCCGACGAGAAGTCGGCGAAAATATGGGTTGTTTGATTGTGGAGAGGGATTCCCTATTCTTGACGAGAGAGCATATGTCAGTACCCTGATGAGTCTAACCACCAACAGACGAAACATGTGCCCTCCAATGTAAGGGATCTATGTATATATATATATATATATATATATATATATATATATATATATATATATATATATATATATATATATATATATATATATATATATATATACATATATATATATATATATATATATATATATATATATATATATATATATGTACATATATATATATATATATATATATATATATATATATATATATATATATATATATATATATATATATATATATGTGATGTCAGATTTCCGCTTAGGCGGAGACGCAGGTTGTTGTGTGTTCCACATGAGATTGTAGAACCCAATGTGATGACACTCAGCTACTGCTGTCTCATTGGACGCAGTCTAAGAAAATCTAACACTACATATATACAACATCCGACGGGAGATCGGCGAAAACATGGGTTGTTGGCTGTGGATAGGGTTTCCCTATTCTTGATGGTATGGTATATGTCGATGCCCTGAAGAGTCTGAACTTCAAGAGACGAAACATATGTCATCCAATATATATATATATATATATATATATATATATATATATATATATATATATATATATATATATATATATGTATATATATATATATATATATATATATATATATATATATATATATATATATATATATATATATATATAGATGATTAAGATGGACGATGATATATTTTGTATTCTCGATTCATTCACTTTGTTTTATTTGTTTTATTATTACAAATTCTGCTTCTCTTGACTACTGTTTTAAGCCACATAGCATTATTTATAAATCTGCAAAGTTAATATTATAATGATTGATGCTTTTCTTTATATATTTTTATTTTCTTTCACTTGAATCTTCTCTTTGGCTGCTTAAAATGATTTTACATAAACCGCTAAATTAAAAATACTTAATCACATATAGAAATGGATACTACGTCAATGAGTGGTTCTAAAATCATTAAAGAAGTAAATCCTTGAATCAATAGCGGTCCAGAGAGTGAATGATATAGGTTCTTATATCGACAAATTCCTGAAAAAAAAACAGAAAATCATTAACGACTTCCAACTGTAGTGTAACCGACTCCTGTAAAAGAAAAGCAGGAACAGAAGTGAAGTCAAGTAATCTGAATGAACCACTTTCTAGATTGCCAAAAGAGGAACACCATGATTTTCACAACAAAACAATCAATCCGATGAGGGCCCTTGACAACAATGATCGAATTGTGCCTGGACAAGTCTTTCCATTCGAGGTCACGTACGCCGCATTCCGATACGGACAAACAACTCTTCAAAAAAAGAAGCACCCAACGGGAGATAAAAAAGCTGGCAAAGATTGATAAATATATTTATTTATGTGAAGAACACTAATTTATTTGAAAATACTACAAATATTCACTTCAGAAAAATATGCTGGGTATCTGCAGGAACATGAAACGCCACTTTAATTACAACATTTTAGAACTGATATGCCTGTGTTATGTTAGTCAAAACAAGTTTGTAATTCAGGTCCATGGAACTATCATTTTATAGATGCAGCGCAGCACTTTTTATTGGACAAGTTTTTTCAAGTACAAAAGGGCATAAGGTTAAAATAAATAAATCTGAATAAATATGAAACTAACTATTTTAATAGTTTTTTGTTTCCTGTATAAAACTATAATTCCTACAAATTGTATTATATGTCAAAGATCCCACAAAGTTTTATATACACGATGCTTATACATAGGACATTCGTGTATATTTCTTTTTTCAGTTTTTATAAATAATCTGTTTCTTTGAATTATATACATAGTTTAGCACTAATAATGAAAATAAATTTTGAAATAAACATTTGACAAGACATACATCATTTTGAATCTAAAGTAAAAAAAAAGTTAAAATGACTTCATCGAAGCAATTGCCATGAAAGGGAAAAAGAAGAACAGAAGGGTATGTCATATATTTTATGGAAAATGTTGATTAGATGCAAACAACGGAAATTAATCCTTTTAAATAATCAAAAATGTTTAAGAGGCACTTCTCAAATATTTTTGCTGACAAATAATAAACCTTTAAATAATGCAACATAAAAAAAAGTTCCTAAGTTTAAATACATGAATAAATACTAGACACGTGAATTACAGGATTAAATGTGGGCTATGTATAAGTTTGTATATCCCAGTGAACACAATTGACATCAAACGTAGTTCATATGTACGTAATAAAATTTTACGTAAATTTGATATAAACCTGACTCTCTTCATGATCGTTATATGATGTCATAACATTATGACATCATACTGACATAATATCTGACTCTTGTATGATGTCATAACTATGACTTAGATTTTGTCCATCTTGTGTAATGTTTATAACATACCGTAACGTAAAAATTAAGTCACCATTTTATGTAGTATTTACAGTTAAATAATTAATAATAAAAAACAGTTAATAAATTAAGAATAATTTAAAACTGAAATATCGTCACAAATGGTGTAGGCAAAATTTACGCAATTGCGCAATGATTTCATATAATTTATCGAGGTTGGATTCTCTAATTTACTTTATAATTATACCTCTGTTCACCTACGATTCTAATAACATTACGAATTTTTGTCGATGAATGGCGCTAGGTGCTTCAACTCGTAAATTGAATTCGATATAAATCGAATAAATACTGCTCATTTATGTTACGATTTATGGTACATCCACACTGTAAGCCGGACAACAAATATACGATATAATCATATCGCAAACGTAGGGTCACGGCATCATCAAGCTGTTATAACCACTCTCCTGCATAACGAATAAACTTACCTCGAAAAATCAAGGTTCAAATTCAAATTACAAATAGTTCTGTACGCTCTTCAGGCTTACTATCATTTCTTACGTCGGCAGCGGCTAAGAAACTTCAGATCTTCCAAAACAGAGCACTGCGTGTGACTCTCAACGCACCGTGATTTGTTAGAAACAACCAAATCCATCGGGAAGAAGGTGCTTTACCTGTTTCCCAACTGAATCAACTCCATCTCGCAAACTTCAAGCTCTCAACTTCACAAAGCATCAACCCTCTGCTGCGAGAATTAGCAGACCTCCTACCTTAGACTCAGGGTAATCCTCCGATAGCCAAACTTGTCCCCAAACTCTCAAAACAAAGGCCGGGTTTCGAAACTTTCTCGATTCTCAACTTGTGTTGGTCTACCTTTCCGCTTGCACGTCGATAGTTAAGCGTTTTTGTCGATGCCATGAATATCGACGTTTCGGCTTCCACTTTGAAGCCATTTTCAAGAGAATCTAGTTGATTTACTCCGAAGCCTCAATCTGCCTACTCCCCAGAGTTCATTCTCCCTTTTCTAGTTGTGAATTCTGGGGAGTAGGCAGATTTAGGCCTCGGAGTAAATCAACTAGATTCGCTTGAAAATGGCTTCAAAGTGGAAGCCGAAACGTCGACATTTTACAAATCTAAAACACGGTTCTACCCGAGAAGCTAGTAATTCTAATATATATATATATATATATATATATATATATATATATATATATATATATATATATATATATATATATATATATATATATATATATATATATATATATATATATATATATATATATATATATATGTGTGTGTGTATATGTTTCTAAATCATTCCGGGGGTTGATCCGTTCATTCTGAGATGAGTCACGACGTTTCGCCAAAATCTCTTTGACATTTTCAAGTGTTGTTCGACTGAAGAGTCCAACTGACTCCTTCGAACCAACAATTTCAGTCTGAGATTTTAACGCCACCGGCGAATTCTCCAAACTTTGCCCATTTAGATTTTCATCTTTTTCGATCCCTGCTACATCACCTGATTCAGTGATGTTGATTCAACATCAGTGGATTAGTTTAATGGCAAATATCTTAAAAATGTTTGTTATATTTCTTAATATAAATTGTATGTAATCCTATCTGATCACCTTGATAATATTTTGATAATTTTTACTATGATATGGTTATCCTTAACACTCCTAAAATAAATTCAAAATTCAATTAAAACTGATTTTCTTATACACTTCCCTTTATTTGGTTAAATATGATTTTTTCAAATTAAATATAATAAAAAGTGTTACCGTTCGCATTCGCCTATTTTAACTAACTAAAATATCAAAAAAAAATATAAGAATTTTCTCAAGTGTTGGTTTATCGCGTTGCCTCACCCTTCCAGATATGGACCACGACTGACGTCGTTTAACTTCAGGTATCGAGAACTGATGTTCGACGTGAAGATGTTGTTAAACTTTGCATTAAATGATTTTTCTCGAAACGGAATTGGATATTTAAGAAGTTGGGGATTCTCTAGTTGATCCACGAGGTTACCAATATTTTACACCGGGCCAAGAGTGGGAGGCCTGGTATACGCTACTAGGAAGTATTCTACGAACGAAGAATTCTAACGAAACTTCGGGGAGGTAATCTGGTAATGAAAATAATTTGATTAATTTATTACTTTCATATAAAACAGACCAATATAAGTATTCATTGCATTGCCTTGTCGTTGCATAATAAGCCATTTATTTTTCAAAATATAATAATATAAACCTTTACCAAACTTTATATTTACATTTAACAGGTATACACACATCTTAAGAATACACCTACATTCCGTTTTTCTATAATCTATTGCAAGAGGTGCGCTCAAGTGCCATCTTACAATTATCTAAAAAAGCACAATATCTATATAAAGATATTTATTACAGAAAACTTTTGTTTTACAACTACAAATAAAAAAAAGGTTTATTATTAATTTTTAATAACTATATTTATTATATGTGGATATCATCTAATTTTCTCAGCTAATCTCCTCAGCTAATTTTGTGTTCTGATCTCATCACCTTTAAGAAAGTATTATATGAATATAAGCACATAAATACACTTTATGTGCTCGTATTTATGTCACTGTTTCTTATATACACTAAATATTCATCTTGTGCATATGGATATCGACATATACCAGGTGTGGCGGTTAATAATTCATATTTTTTTTAAGAGATGGCGCTGAAAACAATGATCGGTTCACAGTCTAATCTTTTATGTTATTTTGTTGCTTCGACAGTATCTTTCAAAACGTTATTGATATTTAAACGACTTCGAAGCGTAGTATTTTTTTCGTGTGGTAAAAATGTTGAGTTTCGAGTCAAATAATGAACATTTGTAGCACGTACTGCTTTTCTTGTTCAATCAAAAGAAAAACGCCAGTGAAAGCCGTCGTATACTTGTGGAAACTTATGGTGACATTCAGCGACGGAGCAAGACCTAAATTTGAAAAAAATTGCGAGGTCCTCCGGTAACGCAAGCGAACGAATTTTATATAGAAAAAATATTTTGAAACTATCAAATTTTTATTCATAAACATGCAAATAAACATGTAAAGATACTTTAACTAAAATTATTAAGTATTAACTAAAATTATAGAATTAAAGAAACAGAAATTTCCTGCTATTAGTTTTACTGAACTCCTTAATATCTGTGTTGTAATCCAGTTTAAATGCTTTGTCTGCTTCAATAGCTAAAATTTTCAAACATGAAAGTATTTGCTGACCACCTGTTCTTAAATAATTTTTTATTAGTTTTCATTTTGAAAAGCAGAGACTGTACCTTACTTCCTTTTAGCGAAGGCTGAACTTATTGGTACTGTTATCAAAATTCGAATGACAATATAGATATGTAGGTTAATTTATTTTACGTAATTTTCTGTTATGTATTGGAGCAGCTGTTTCACATCTTTAATGAAGTTGGGTAAATTTGGGATCATTGTAATTCTTTATATAATTTGTAAGGTTAAAAGTTTTTTAATATATGCTCTTTTGGAATATTTTTTAACTTACTTAAATCACAGAGAAAACCAAAATTTTTAAAATGTTAATTCAAAGATATAATCCTTGAATCGATATTTCTCATTATGGAATCATGTTGAAAAAATTAGTTTCGTACCGGTTTTTGGGAGACTGTATACGTTCATCGCCGCTTTCATAATCGAACATCGTTTTCTTTTTGGCTACCCTTTTATTTTAAAGTCTTATAAAGGCAGATCATAACGGCTCTTCTCAATAAATTGATGAGCGTCGAACATGTACTATTCGAAACCAGTTCATCGATATTATTTGATCCAGTCACAAAATGTACAC
The DNA here is from genome assembly GCA_031761425.1 of Cosmopolites sordidus. Lineage (NCBI taxonomy): Eukaryota > Metazoa > Arthropoda > Insecta > Coleoptera > Curculionidae > Cosmopolites > Cosmopolites sordidus. The sequence continues at coordinate 775,826 of JARFXV010000713.1, read as the reverse complement.
AAATGTTCAAAAGCAATGCTTAAATGGACTTGTACAGATTGTCATAATTTGCTATGATATTAACACGCGATAATATCTCATACCATAAATGTAATGATATGATGAATTTTAAGCTGAGTATTTCGTTCAAAACTGAATCACAATCACACTTCAATATCATCATCAAATTGCAATAATATAGCCTTCAATGCCTCGGTTTTGTTTTGCCACCTTGTGTCTGATAAAGGCTTTATTGTAATCTTTAATTTGCCTTTGATTATTTCCCAACGTTTGCTGGATCGTGAAAATCGCAAATAAATTTTCTACCAACAGTAGATTCCAACTACAACACCCGCAAGGTGTATCTCTAATATTCGAGTTTTAACTCCACTATTTATACCACGATAGTTTTAAATATCTAATCCATTTTTTTCTAGTTCTTCCAGTATTGCATTAGTTAGATTTTGTCCAGTCGTTTCAGCGACAGCAAGAAATCTGATAAAATTGTCTTCTATTGTTCCGATTGATGTATTACAAAATCTTAAGACAACTGACATTTGTTCAACTTGACTATAGTCTCTAGTGCAGTCGAGCAAAATAGAATAATATTTTACCTCTTTTACCCTACGAATTACTTTTGAATCAATTCATTTTGAATAGCGTGGCTTAGATAATGGTGTGCAAGTTGTTTGTCATTAGATATCAATCATATTTAGATATCAATTCAATTACCCGAAATTTGGCAACATTGGCTTCTAACCACAATAGCCACTCTGATCGCAAGTTAACATCAATCTACGAAGCGGAACCTGAAGCGAACTTGACAGAAACAGTTGGAGATTAAGAAGTTGCGTTTAAGTTTTCATCAGTTTGTTTAATAACTTTAGTTCAACTTGGCTTCAAAATTTACTTATCAGTTATTGGCGTTAAGGGGATCAAATGTTTGAATCCAAATTAACTGAAAGTCTTGCTGTCAAGCTGCTTCTAATCTACGGCCGTAGATTCACATCAACTTGCAGGCTAACAGTTATCCAGCGAGGAGTTGCCATAAACTTGGTGTCAAGTTGCCCGAAAAATCACTTTACTGCAAGTACTTGCTAAGCAACTGTGCCTATTAGATAGATTAGATTTATAAAAAAAACGTATGTTGTAGGATACTATTGCCAAATGCTTGCTAGTCAGTGGGATTTATCGTTTTATGATGAGTAAAAGCTTTACCCTTGGTCACGGCTTTTAATGGTCTTAGCTATATATTTTTCATGGGTTAAAGAAAGCTGTATAAACCTGCGAGGCCGCGAAACCCCTCGGACAGCGAGGCCGTAGGCGGTGGCCCACGACACCCATGCCTTACGTTACCTCTGGTGATAATGTACAAACGGAAGACGCTTGTGGAGGTTAGTTTAGAAGATTCAAAAGTGGTGGGATTTTCACTTGAAAGACAAAGAACGTCCAGGTCGACCAAAAAAATTTGATGATGATGAAGAAGATGATTCAATGATTGAATTGCAAGCATTGTTAGAAGAAGACTCAACAACAAATGGCAAAGAGGTTAAATATTGTCGTCGAACCATTTGTGATCGTCTGTATGCTATGTGAACGATACAAAAGGTAGAGAAATGGGTACGACATCATATGCAATGGGAAAGATCCAGAAGGCTGGAAAATGTGTACCACATCATCACTATTCATTTGGTGGGATCAGAAGGGTCTCGTGTACCATGAGCTTCTGAAACCAGGTGGACTACCTCAAAAAACCAGTACAGTTTTTCTGGGAGGGCATCCACAAATTGGAAGGGAGATAAGAATAATGTACAGCTAACGATGGCGCATACTTTGAATAAACCATTTTTTACCCCTCTCATAGTAAACGTGTTTTTCTAAGAAAAAAGTTAAGAATTATTGCCACACCTGATGTATAGTATATCTGAATAAGATGTTTGCAGATCTACTATATATAATAAATACAAATGCTAATGTTTTTAACTCAATTATTAAAACTCAATTATTTAACTTCTTTTTGTATAAAAATATTATATTTACATTATTACCCATATAAGCTGCTCAAATTAAAAAATTACTCAAACTTTGTAACAAAAACAAGTGATTTCAAATTTTCGTAGATATGGGATTATTCGTTAAATCCATCATTTCAGAAATGGCTTTTTCTATTATACGATATTTTTAGTACATTAACTTCATTCAGACGAGCAATATTTATTTATCCTTTATATTAATGGAACTATTCCATTTGTATTTGACATTTTAATTAAAATTGGCGAATTCGAAAGGGCCAATATAACACAAACTAATAAGATTAATATAAATATTATCTAGGATAACTAAAAATAAATGCAACGTAATATTTCCTATCAATTTCTGCTATGTAAAGTAGATATTCTTAATCTTTTTGCGGTGCTGCTACAGCCTTCCAGTGAGTTTTAAACTTCTTCAACCTTCGCCTCGAACTGGATCGATCTCCAGCAGCCCCCTGCCAGTTTTTGAAGTGCAATAGTTCTTCAACATCTCTTCTTAGATTGTCCCGCCATCGAGTCTTTTGTCTACCTCTTTTTCTGTTACCTCTTATGCGTCCTTTCATGATTTTCCTTGGTATTCAATTTTCTGGTATTCTCGCAATGCCTTCAGCCCATCTGAGTTGCTGAGCCCTCACATAGTCTACAATATCCAGAACTTTGTACAATTGCTTGAGTTCGAAGTTATACCTTACCCTCCAAATTCCATTGTCATTCAAAACACCAAAAATTCTCCTTAGTACTCTTCTTTTAAATACTATATACATTTCTTCTGTTTTCTTTGTGAGGGTTCACGTCTCGGACCCACTAGTGACTACCGGCAGAATGAATGTTTTATAGATGCTAATTTTCGTGTTCCTCTGAATAAGTTTTGATGTCTGGACATAATGTAGGGAATACGGAACTTCATAATATGATTTTGGATATGTCCTGTGATGTTTTCGTCAAGTTTGCTTGCCGGGTACGTAAATTCTTTCACAACTTAAATAGTGCGTGCGTGCGTTCGTCCTTTCGTCCGTTCGTCCGTCCGTCCGTCCGTCCGTCCGTCCTTCCGTCCGTCCGTCCGTCCGTCCGTCCATCCATCCGTTCGTCCGTCCGTCCGTATATCAGTTGTAAAATTTCTAGCATGAATATTAAACTCGATTTGGAATTCAATTAATCCTATAAACGTCCTAAAATTGATACCATTATATCTACTACAATATTCTCAAGAACCTGTACATACAGGTTTTAGGGGTCGATACATATCGACCCCTAAAACGACTTTACTAAAACGATTTTTTTTGTCCCAATCGTAAGGAAGGAGGTTTTCAGTCGTATATGCAATGTGGTAATTTTTATCTGTAACAAAAGGCATTTCTGTTGAATACCTCTATTCTTAAGTGAAGAAACGACCAAAGATATTTCTTCATATCGACCAAAAATTAATGTTAAAAACTATCTAAAAAAAATCGTCTTGGAAGACCCATGATAATAAGACTTTCAACAAGAGTTGTTTCAGATTCTAAGACAATGAATTGATTAAATTCAGAATATTCATGTACCTATTATGTGAACTCATAGGAGTAATCGATGGAAAATTTCAATCATTTTATGGATATTGACAGTTTCAACTTTTACTTGCTAAAAATCTATTATAAATAACTAATCTATTAATATTAATCTATAAAAAATAAAACTATCATTATATTCGATTATCTCTGAATTATATTAATATGACATATTTTACCAACACAGTAGCTTCTGCAGATTTTGGGTATAAACTAGTACATAAACTAAAAAAGAGGTGTTGATCTTTGAACTTTCTATGAAATACAAAGTATCCCCCGCAACCCAACATATCGAAAGCATTGATTCTTTTGTTTATATTATTCAGGACTCGTCTGTCAGTCGCACACATTACTACGGAATAGACCAGCTATGCGGTTAACCTTAGTAATCGCTATTCTTCCTATCCGCATGTAATTCAATGCATTTGAATCAACTCGGTATAATGTGGTTTGTCCAGCTCTGCAGAAGTAGAGGTTGTCTCAGCTTTGGTCTCATCATTTGAGATGAATCTTTATCCAACTCAATCAGTCTTGTGAGTTTTCTCAATGCTATGAAGTTATAGACGTTTAGTCTAAACATCACCCTTCAATTGATCCAATATTGAAGAGTAATACTCCATAGTAATGGTTCTGCCTTTCGCCAGGTAGCTTTCACAATAGAAACCGCTTTCACTCTTGTGGACGCATTTTCTCCTGCTTTCGCCCACTCTTTAGACTACTGCTTCATCCCTAGCTGTGAATTATTTGAAACACTCGGCAGAGTTGCATTTTAAATACAAAATATGGTCAACTATGAACAAACGTGGCGAGATCAAACCAACAATATCGAGTAAAATGTCGATGTCCAAAGGTCTATTATGTGGACATGATCTATAAAGATGTTTACAGCATCAGCAAGCTTGCATATCTTAAGAGGGCGATCATCTAATACGACGTTGTGGATTTTTGTAACTTTTTTCTCGATTGTATCGATTTTTACACGTCTCAAGCGTTCAGCATCTTTAATAAATGTACGACTACGTTTAAATTCAGTATCGCACTTTTTTACCAACAAAAACTAACACTTAAACCCTTAATCCCCTTAAAACAAACTACTTTTAATAGCTCGAATCTATCTTTTAATAGCTATTATCAATTTTTTCAGAAAACTTCAAAACTTGTTTGGTTTACTTGACTGCCACAAACAAGTAACTAAACACATGTGTCTCAAATACAACTCGCTGCCTAGCGAATCATACTTCATACCAATATCATAGTCATTTGGCAACATCTGTGTTCGCGCCATATCTGTGTGAGGTTAAGAACTTTTCGAACGGCCCTCGTAGCTCTCTCAAATGTATGCACTTTTATCCTGCAATCTGAAATCATCATATATTTTATCTTTCTGATGTTATAGTTATTTTTGGATGAACGCACCGGATGTAGTTCGCCACTTATATTGTCAAAAACATCATTTAAAATTGAAAGTACATTAATAAGTGTATCGCGTCACAAAACAATCTTATTAATTCATTAAAAATCATTCAGATAGATGTTTTGTCATAAAAATAAAAATTGTAATACAAATAAAATATTACTCTACAGCAGTTAAATTGAAGTAGAATAGGTTGATAATAAATTGCATCTAGCTAAAATAACTACATGAATAAAACACGTCTGGACTGTTTTTGATGAAATTAAGCCCAATTTTAACATTATATACCAAAATGGAGTATCGACTATCTCATCATGTAATGTAAAAAATTTTAAAAGAATATATGAAACTGCGCCTTTTCAAAAAATGTTACGAGGGCTATTTATTTTTCTACCTCCGATGGGCCATAAAATAAACACGTGTGAATTACAAAATAGTTTTATTACCAAGAGTAAAATACAATCAAAGTCACTTTTCCACATTGTGACCGCCAAGATTGGGACATTTGTCATACTAGTGGACGAGCTTTCCAATATCATTTTCATAGAAGTTACCGCCAGCATGTAGGCTTGTAAGCAGATAGGCTTTCACGGCGTCTTGAAGCTCTTCGGTGGCGCGGAAGCGCTATCCTCCCAGATCTTTTTGCAGCTGCAGGAAAAGGCGAAGTCACTCTGTCACACTGTCGGGTCTCCGCAGCAGTATGCGGTCTTGCTTTCCCATGAATCAAAACAATTCCAGATAACAGCATGTCTCTTGTTTTGTTCTAAATGACTATCAGCAGGCGATGTAATGTATGACAATACACGTTTACAGTGGGCGTACTCCTTGGCTTCATAATCTCCAGGAGCAACACACCTTTCTGATGCCAAAAAACGGTGGCCATGATCTTCCTGTTGCTGAAAGTGTCTGAATTTTTTGGATTTGTTCGTAGAGTGTATGTGCATCTATTGTTTGGATTGCTCTTTCAGTTCTGGATTATCAGAAAGAATTCACGTTTCATCCCCTGTCACGACGGATTTCAAAAACTCTTTTCCCTGGAATATTTTAATGGAATATAATAACAAATTTTGTATTGAAAAACTACAAATGAAAGTACGCAGTTCATCCAGTGGGAAAGGTGACTGATTGCAACGCCATCTTCAATGAATAACCTGCAACGCCATCTTCAGATGAATATAATTATTTAATGACAGCTTTTTTACCTCCACAAATTTCAAAAGTAAAAGTTCCCCGTTGAAATAATTCAACCTGTTTACAGTAGTGAAATAGTCATTAGCTGTAATAAGCCATAAAAACATTTTAAGTAATGTTGCAAGGTTTCATGATACCAAGAAAAGCTCTTGTTAAGGATAATTATTAAATGGTCTGGAAAGTACCTTCTAATCCGACCAATTGCAAAGCATTTTTTTTCAGATAAAGGTCGTCTTTCGCCGTACTTAAATTCGCGGACCTTGGCAACCCCTATGATTTTTCTCGTCGCACGTTGTTGTACACAATCCACTTTTCATCACCAATCCTTCTCCGCTTCATAAATGGAGCCTTAGATGTTTTTTTCTGCAAAAGATCGCACGACGAGATTCTGTCCAGCAAATTTCGCACACTAAATTCATGAGGGAGCAACACATCGTATCGGCAGACACAGTGATTTTTTTCAAATGGTAAAAAACGCTCTATTTGCCAATATTTAACAAACCATAACATGTGGATCTTCGGCTAATATGGCCTTTATTTTCTTGACTTAAGTATATAAAGGGCGGCCAGAGTGATGCGGGTCTTCCGGGTTCCGACGGGTTCCGACGGGTCAAACCCTTACAGGAAACAGTACAAATCTTGTTTTTTGTTTGGACAACGTTCTTGCCCTTTTTGAAATAAAAAAGCATAATGTGGTATAAATGCAAATTATCGATCGACATTTTCAATTTGAAACAAGTTGACTAACTGAATGCAAATTACAGCGAATCTGAACGTATATATTGCAAATACCACATGAATTAATGATCTGTAGATAAATTTTGCTAATCCCTCACGGATTTTTGCTTTACTAGCGATAAAAAATTCCTACGAACTTTCCGATCAACACGATAGGCTCTCTGAATAAAACGCTGAAAAAGCAGTTAACATTCTTCTAAGGAATCATTGTATGTCTACCAGGTTTATAGAAGAGCTCGCTGGCTTTCCAAGATCCAGTATTTTGAGTAAGGCAAATAAATTACAAAGTAGCTAATACAGTAATCTGTAATTCGTCCCATATAGTGAAACGATGAAAACCTGCTATTAGTTAAGTGTTATGAATCGTTTATGAACAAAGAATCTTCAAATTCGACACAAACACCAGAAGCAAGGGTAATCTATTTTGAATACAAAATATTAAAAACCAGGAATAGGTCCCTCTTTTTAGAGAATTTTGATATTTGGAAGCTATAGTGTTAAATAAATACTTTATAATGTGTGATGAATTTTCACAAAGTCGCATTAAAATTACCCGAACCCGTTTCAGTAATCAAGTTAGCATCATCAGGGGATGATTACAACTAAAGCATAACCTATTTTACTAGGATTTGAAATGATAAGCAAAAACTTGTAATTTTTTAATGTTTCAAACGTTTATTATAGATTTTGCTCTACATATGTTTCACCTTGTTAGGTGAAGTACAGTAAATTGAACTAATACTTGAAACTCCTGAGAAATCCCTAACAAAGCGGAACATATGTAGAACAAAATCAATAATAACCGTTTAAAACCTTAAAAAGCTACAAGTGTATCATTTAAAATCCTAGTATTTTCAGAATGTTTCACAAGAAACCAACTGCGGAATCCATAAACATTACTTAACCTGTTTTGTTTACAACTTATACTTAATTCTTGGTGAAAATGCTGGGGGTAAAAATGTCCGTAAAAAAACAGCCAAGATCCATACATATGAAACAATTACACAGGTCAACAAACGTATAAACTTTTTTGAGGTGACATTGATGAAAATAGGTGTATATGAACTATTCTGTAGTCCAAAATTCGAAAATAATAAGCTAATTACTGTAACGCGTACAGGTATTTTGTTACATCGGTCGTGAGGAAAAAAGGAGACGATATATTTTTACATTCTAATATTTATTTAATAAAACATGTAAAACCTGTTAAATCTATGCAAAGACATTACTGAGGATTATGTGAATAAATATATTACATGAGATGTCATACAGCGACAAAAACTTTCACTTTTTCCTTTTATGTTCTGTAGCATCATCTCTTTTAAAAAAACCAGCAGCAGTCGCCCAACATAGATGGATTCCAGCGTCTCTGGTATCTTGCTTCCATCATCTTGATGTCTTGGTGAAACCTTTCTCTTTGTTCGTCACTTACTGAATCCAAATTTTCCGGAAAAAAATGTAAATGGGAGTATAAAACATGCATTTTTAATGACATGCGACATCCTAATATTTCATAACCTTTCAAGAGTTTATCTATGAAGTTTATATAGTTTTTATAGAATTATTTTTTTTATATATCCTTTCACTACACTTACAAAACACTTCAAAGCTGCCAATTCCTTTTCATTTGATTTTTCTTGAAACGGAAATTACCTAGAAACTTCTTTATTTCAGGTCCAATAAATATGCTTTTAGTTTTGCGTCACTTAAAGTAGCAATCTAGTCAGTAAATTCTCTCCACACCATAGGAACAGCAAACAGCGTATGCAGCAACGGCGATGCATCCACTGCACTAAATTTACGGGACAAATCACACAGCAAATATGAGGAGCCCAACTTATATCTTGATCTCCAATTTGGTACTTAAAATATAAAAGATTGAAGCCAAAGAATTTGACTTCCTCGGATATAGATATCCTCGGATAAATCGTCCGCATATATAACAAAACTTATCCGCTGGATTTTTGTAAAATCAACGTCTAGAACTTGTCATTTTATATAAAATCGACTTAAATGCTTGACTGTACCGAAAACGAGACAGAAACAAATGGAACTATAGAAAATAATAAAACTGCTCTTAAAGGTTCGTAGAATACTGTGGAAATACCCCCTGTACGGTCTTATGGTAATTCCTACATTATCCAATTCAAAGTCACGTACAAATAATTTTAATGATTTCATAAGCAGGTACTTGAAATGAAATTTGCTATGTGCATTTCTGTGAAAAGGTGTTTTATTTTAAAACACCTTTTTGGTGTTTTGTTTTAGAGCATTATCATCAATGTTACAAAAGTAATGTCGACGTGTGTTTTGTTCTTCCTGTGGTAATACAGCCCGTTAGGTAAGCCTTTCAATTTTCGCCTCCAACCAAATCGATATATGGAATCAATCCAATTTGAGGTTGTGTACGAGGCATACAAACAAAGTAATGAGGCTGGTGGCGTACCATTCAATGTGGCTTCAAAATTTCAATACAGTTGGCTTCAAGATTTCAATAGGCCTATCTAAACAGTTTTTGTCAAGAATCCGGGTTTTCGGGTAGCTTAGGGCATTCTTAGAAAACCGAGACTCGATTGAAAATGAACCTCACAGCGGAAAGCCTTCCGTGATCTTCAGTCGTCTGATCTATCGTTGGTTAACGATCAGAATGAGTTAGCAAAAGTTGAATTTGACTCACTCAACCATTCGTATGATTTTAATCAATGAATTGGTTTAAAGAAAATGGTTTCGAAAAACTTTTTCTGAAACAAAGTGCCACAGACAGAAATAGCATACTCCAACCTCACCTCTGTCAAAAATGTCAATCGTCTGCAGCGCTGTGTCCTTTTCCAATGCAACTACTTCGAAGAGGACAATGTAGAATTGTACAAATTGTAAAAAAATATAAAAATAAGTCTCATTACTCTACTTACACACCTGGCATCAGGTTTCCTAGCGGCAATTGTTTTTTGGCGTGGGATTGCTAGGCCCACATCCAAATCAACCAGGTTATATGCTATCGAAATATAGGCGATTACGAGAGCAGATGAACAAAAATTAGATATCTGGGAAAGAAAAGTTTTGAGAATGATTTTTGGTGGTGTCAGAATAACAGAAGGTATATGGCCAAGATGAGCAAACAAAGAGGTAATGAGCAACAGAAAATTCGAGCACAGAGAGTTAGACGTTAGGTCATGTAATTCAGATGCCGGAGCAAATAATTGTAAGAAAGATACTTTAGGAAGATGGGGGAGGGAGTTATGGAGGTAGAAAAGTAGGATGGCCAAGGGGGAAGTGGTTGCAGGAGGTGAAAAGAGTATTTAGAATAAGTGCGAATATTCGATTGGAGAAAAAGAGCAATAGTAGTTGTAAGAAGGATATAAGCCAAGGAACTTTAAGGCCTGTAGCGCTGAAATATTATTATTATTATACTTAATTGAACCTAGTGCAGTAATCCAGTGACTATCAAATTCGCTAAAGCATGCAAAGCGACTCGTCCGTAATTAAAGTAAACAAAGTATGTCTTTATTTAGACTATTTTAATATTTAGCTGTTTCGGTAACTTCGTACGCATCTAATAATTTTCTATACAGGTTCTGTACAGGTTCTAATAGACAATTAAATCAATTCTTAACTTTACATAAATTCTTTTGCAATTTTTCATAAATCATCATATACAGATTTAGTTATACACTTTGTCATCTTTATTCACAAAATATGGCAGCATTTAACTCATTTATATATAGATTATTAAATATTCCTATATCAATAGAAAATTATAATAAAGAATTGAATGTCATTAAAGAGATCGTATTAAATAACGGATATGACCCAAACATTATAAATAAAATAATAAAAACATATCATGTCAATAATATCCAGAATATAGCATACAAAACAATTACATATATGGGAAAAGTTACCAAGTCAGTGTCTAAACATTTATCCAAAACTAACGATATAATATTTATTGCTTTCATGCATAAATATTGCTTTCAATACAAACAATAGTCTTGGAGGTCTCAAAAAAATAATAAAATAGTAACAAAAAAACTATATAAATCAGGACTTTATTTAACTGAGTGCGGGTCGAATTCAAAAGTCTATGTTGGACAAACAAGAAGGTCTTTCTTTACTAGGCTCAATGAACATAAAAGAAATTATACTAAACAACAAAAGAATTCTCATTATACTAACCACTTAATGTTAGACAACCATACTTTCAATGATAATTTTTAAATGTTACATAGTGAAAATAAATAAAAAATATTAAATATTTTAGAGAACCTAGAAATTAATAAAAGGAAAAATTTGAATATTTTGCTAAATGACCACCTAGACTTAATGATTCGCCATTATTGAGCTTATATTGCCCTCCTAGACGTTGAAAAAATGGGTTTCTCCACTATCATCTTTTACGGTATTATAAGGTCGACGGACAATTTAAATTGTAATTACTTTTCTTACTGTTAGTTTAACATATATTGTATTTGAAAAAGGCACTGTGTGTTGAAATAATTGTTATACACACAATTGTAAATATAGTAGAAAATTTAGATATTAATCTTTGCTTATTTATTTACAATGAATTTCCATCAAGTACCTCACCTCAGTTACATCTATAAGTAATTTTTAATTATTTAACTCTACATTGTGGTTAGTTTCATAAATATGTTGTGCAAAGGCAGACCTACCTGGTCTATTATAACTAAGTTGAGCCATGTGTTCTTTAAATGTTGTTATCATTGCTCATCCTGTTTGGTCAATATATTTATGATTACAATCATTATATTTTAATTCATAGGTGCCCGATTTTTCATTCTACGAAATGGTGTCTTTAGGATTAAATACTGTAAATGTTTATTGCATTTATATACTAATTTTATACAAATATCTTTAATTTTTTTTTCAAATCCGCGTGTAAATGGAGGTTTATATATGAATGATGCAAATATTTGATCAGTTTTCTCCTTTAAAAACGTAGAGAATTCTTGAATCATCTTTCTAAACCTTTATTTTTTAATAATGATGTCTACTAAATTTTCAAAGAAACCATTAATGTTGCTTAAATATTCCTAATATAAACCATTACCTGCTGAAATGTATTTATTTGAAAAAAGAAAACTAAATAAACGGTGAGCTAATATAAAATGGTAGTATAAATAACTGGGGGAGTGTAATAATTCAAGTTCATGCATATACTTTAATGATGAAACTCTACTGTTTAATTTTAAGAAAAAAATCATTTGTTGCCCAGCATATTTATGAAATTAACCACAATGTAGATTTATACAAGATAGGCTGCAAAATAAGTTAAGCTTTGGTTTTATGCACCTCCTGATAATGTTAAATTGGTTAGCGTATCGCACTAGAGTAATTTTAATACGAGTTGGTATGAGTTAAAAATCAAAAAGTTTTTAACGTCTTTTTTTTATTTTGCAGTAACGATTTCCTTAGGACAAATTATGTATTCGTTCAAGGTCATCCAAAATCGGGTCATGTACCAGAAAATATGCCATTCTGTGCGCGAACTGATAAAGCAAGATGGTCATGTTGCCATACCGTAAGATTGAGACATTCCTGACCATTAGTATGATAAGCATACAGAAGATTTTACATGAACATTTAATTCTTCTATTAGAACCTTCGGGGTGAAACACTAAACTCGAAGAGATTTACCACTAAACATCAAATCACTTTTTGAAACTTCTCGACGCACGTTTCGCTAGCCATGTTAACATAATCAGGAGATGATTTTATCTGATTCTAAAACTAAATTATATTTTATTTATATGATAATCCTACCTAATCAACAAAAAAATCCATGTTAACGAGATTTAAAGAACATATTGCTCACTTTACATATGGGAGAAATGAAAAATCTTGTGTTACCCAACATGCAATCGAACATGACCACAATATAGATATTAGGAATTTAAGACTGGTAAAAAGTGTAAATAATAATAGGGCTTTAGATGCATATGAAAGCATTCGAATAGAAAAATGAAAGAAAATCATAAACCAGGATAAGGAACCTATTCCGTTCAGTGAACTTTTTCAATTATTAATGTAAGGCTCAGTAAACTTCACGGTTCATGATTTTTACACGCTTCATTAGGTAGGGTTATCATATAAATAGAACATAGTTTAGTTTTAGAATTAGATTAAATCATCTCCTGATGATGTTAACATGGTTAGCGAAACGTACGTCGAGAAGTTTCAAAAAGTGATTTGGTGTATAGTGATAAATATATTCGAGTTTAATGAACATTTAGTCGTGACAAAGATTTGTGCGCGTTGGATTACGCCTAATTTGACAATCGCTTAAAAAAAGGATCGAGTGGATTGGTGCCCGAAAGTAAACAGCAGTCGACTGTATGGGTCTTTCAAAATGAGCCAAGCCCAATAAAAGTTGTTCGCGCAAGAAGTACTTGGTCAAGCAAATGGTCGCGTGTTTTTTTTTTATAAATGGGCAGGTGACTACGGTGCCACTAGAGAATCGTAGAATGGTCAATTCTGAATGGTACACAACCATATGTTTGCCAGAAGTCTTTGAAGAAATAAAAAAACAACCAGCGACTCTGAATCATTTTTGGCCATGACAATGCGATATCTCAATCGGAATCGAAAAAGTGCTATGAAAATTGATTCAAACATATGCAAAAGTGTATCGATTATTGCGGAGAATATTTTGAAAAACAATAAAACCATTTTCAATAATAAATATTTGTTTTTATTCATTATTCCGGATATATAAATAGCAACCCTCGTATCAAATATTTACTGACAATGAAAGAACCAACAGTATTTGGAAAACAATTTTAATCTACTTTATAACAATACAGTTTTAGTGTATAAACAAGCATTTTGCAAAGTCATCCACAATCTCTTTTGCTTCATCTGGGGCATTATTTACAATAGTTTCTGAACATTCTTTGATAATTTCTGGAGCATTAGCAATAGCCACCAAAGCTTCATCAGTGTATTCTTCAATTGTCCTAGGTCCAACAATAACATCCATTTCCAACACGGCCAACAGCTGATTATAGCACACTATTGGTTTTTCAGCTTTTTTGCAGTCGTCTATTTCTTGTTCAATATTATTAAAATCCTGCTCTATTTTATAAGCCTCGTTCATTGCCGCTGTCAGATTTTTTTGTGCATCATTAACAGCGTCAGTAATACAAGTTGTAATTTGATCCATAAATATATTAGGTAATTGAACTAGTTCTTCTTCGTAAATTGCACAATCTCCAATTTCGATACCTGAAAACAAGATCAATTTTAAATCAGCAAATCTCTAATAATCATTCAAAGCAAACCTGCTTCTTCAGCTTTTTGGTTGAGTTTGTCGATTTCTTTCTGAATTTTATTGAGGGTCCCATTGATGAGATGTTTAGCATCCAATTCGATATCCTCGGCAAAGTGTTTTAGATCATTAAATGCAGTATTAAGAGTTTGGTTAGAACCTGTAATAACTTCACCAGTTATATCCAATAGGGCGTGATAAACCTTCATCAGATCATCTATTATATTTCCAATATTTTCATTGTCTTCAGTCAAAATGTAGCCCTAAATAATTAAATTATAATTTAATTGTAAAATAACTAATATATTGCAACTGAAAAATTTGGTTTAAAAAATATTAAAAATATCCATAAATGATATCAATGTTCTGGATTTGGTGATAATAGTGTATCAAAAATTCCGTAATTTGGCATAATTTTATGGTTTCTGTAGCTGTAATTTTATGAGAGTTGAAAATTATAATTTAGAAAAAATTATTATATGGATTTTCTAAAAAACGTGAAGGAATATTCAAGACTTGTGCGGCTATTAAATGCTGATCACTACGTTAATAGTATGATATATCTTAACTGCAACAAAATATTGTTTTTTTGAAGATATTTGGAGCAATTTAAGTATCACTTTCATGGGTCGGTAATTTCTGAGGATTGTAAATTTCACCTTAAAAAACAACATCCAATTAATTCAGTTAGATGTAGAGGAGACTCATCGATCAGTAAGATATTTCTAACGTGAGTAATGTCTGAATGATTGCGGCGTGTTCATATATTTTTTTTTCTTTATTTGGGTTTTACACCACGATCTAAAACTCAAAAAAATCAAAAATATATGTTCTTATGTAAATAAAGAATCACTATGTAAAAACAAAAAACCAAACGGAGACAAATTTCTCAGTGATTCTTTTTTGTAATAAATTTGCCTAACGAACAAAATTTTAAAAATATAAAAATGTTCTAAAAATATATAAACTTTTAACGTTAACGTTTCGGGAAGTATTTTCCTCCTGTTTTCAAAACGAATCTAAAAATAAATTATATTAATTTCTATAAATTCTGAAAAGATAGGAAGTAAATATTTTTTTTGTGTATGCTAATGATACTTACATTGACAATTAGTTTTTAATGATAGTGACATACTACCAAAAAAAAAACATATATAGGTGCGGTTTACCATGTGATTGTGATTGATTATTGAAATTCTTAAATGTTTTTAATTGTATTCTTTAGAATCGGGAACCATATTGAATTTAACTCTACCGAAGGTATAGCAATACAGTTATTTTTATTTAAATTAATTATAGCGATTTCTTTTAATCTTCTGTATTTTGTTATAGATTACCGTTTTGGAATTATTCCGTTTGGAATTATTTAATACCGTTTTGGAATTATTCCGATTTTGTTCGTTAAGCAAATTTATTACAAAAAAGAATCACCGAGAAATTTGCCTCCGTTTGGTTTTTTGTTTTTATCCAGTGATTCTTTATTTTCATAAGAACATATATTTTTGATATTTTTTAAGTTTTAAATCGTGGCGAAAAACCCAAATGGATAGGAATGACATCTTGTAATATTGCTAGTTTAAAACTGGTGCTCGTAGACTGTAAAACGCCGCTAAACTTTTCCCGAATAGGTAAGTAATATGTGTTTAATTATTTAAAAACATAACTGCAAGATGTTAAATAATTAGTAGGCCTCCATAATAATGCAGAATTTTAGTCAAAATATCTTATTTCATATCAAAAATTTTGCTTTAATGAAAGATGTTTGGTTTCTTGTTTGGCATGTACTTTCATTGTAGGCATGTACTAATTAAAATATATATATATATATATATATATATATATATATATATATATATATATATATATATATATATATATATATATAGTGTATTCTGGGCAAGACCGATCAGCCAAACCCGACCATGATCGATTTTGTCCTAACTACAAAAATGTGATTTGTAGCTTTTACCTACCTATTATTATTGTATTACTTAATGTTTGGCAATGTTGAGGTTAATTAAGAAATCGTCATTTATTTCTATGTTTCATAATGCTTCTGTTTTATTTTGCAGCATCTAAAATGGTTTTCAAGTACCAACGAAAATCTGTTATAGGCGAATCATGAAGAAACAATATCCTTAGCACCAAATGACATAAATTAAAGAAAAATATCTGTTAGGGGGGCCTCAAAGAAATACGGAAGTGCGTATTTTACTCTTGCTGACCATAAAAAAGCTAACTCTCCAAATAAGATGTTGATGAGATATTCTAAAGTTTTTTTCTGAAGAAGAAGGAAAGGAACGGAGATCAGTATGCGGAGAATATAAGGATATAATATAATATAGAATATAATATAATATAAGATATAAGGAAGATCAGTATGCGGAGAAAAAAATATCACTATCCATTTAATAACAATCAAGCAGGTAAGCAGTGGTACGCCAATTTTATAGTGTGAAACCAAGAGCTAAGTTTAAGGACTCCAGACCAGTGTCGCACGACCTTGTACATTCAACAAAATCCAAATCGAAATATTTTGTAAAAATCCCAAGCAAATCCTGGAACACCATATATAATGTCGACGAGACGGGAATCCAGACGTCAGCCAAGAAACTGCCGAAAATTATATCTGTAAGAGGCAAAAAGCAGGTTGACTTAATTTCATAATCTGAACGTGGTACTTTGCTAACGTCGGAGCGTAATCGGGCCGCAAGGCCCGTAACCGCCTATAAGGTACGAGAAAATTCGCGTATCTTCCGTTGACGTTGGTTTTAGAGATGTTTTGACTAATGTTGGAGGAATGGATTCAATTGAGTCTGAATTAAATTCAAGACTCGCTGGAGTTTGGATGCAAGCTCGGCCATAGCTTTTTTCTTGCAGGTGCATTTGCGCCGCTTGAGGTGCGGGGCTCTGGACCTGACGATCGGGAGTTGATTTGAGGATAGTTTTCTTCGGTTGATTCTGGTCCTGCGGAGATGATTTCTTCGTAGCAGAATTGGATTTCTTTTTCTGTGCCTCAACTCTAGCAGCCTGGTAGTAAAGGTAGCTTATATTTAAGATGGTTTGCTCACTGAGAGATACAGTCACGTGCAAGATCGCAATGGGTTTCTTATCTTTATTGTGCCATCTCGTGATGGATAAAGAATGGAAGCCCTGATGCAGAAAATCTGATAGGACTTCATTAATTGAAATGGTTTCTAGCACCCCCTTAAAAAGGATGTGTAGCTTCTTGGTACTTGAGGTTGGTGCTCTAATACTCTTTTTCATTGAAACTTTCGGTGATGGCTTGGCGATCGGAGTCCGTTTTGGGTGTCAAAAGGACTCCGTTTGGCCTCGTTGTAGCTGGCCCGACAACTATGTTAGATTTCTTCAGGATGCTCATGACATTTTGAAAGACTGATTTGTCCTTCAGAACTATCGATTTGGGTTTGGCCGTAGCGGCAGTTGGTGATGTTGTTGCCTCTTTGACCGGTTCCTTAGGTTGGGCGGACGAAGTGGACGGAAGGGACACAATCGGTTCTTCCACAGGCTGACTTGCCTTGGAAGCTGATGCCCTCTTCTTCTTACGTCTTCTCGATCGGGAGGACATCTGTTGATAACCATCCGTGGGTGAGACTTGGTCGTCTCCTTCTTCGGGATCTGAAGGGATCTCGATGACGGGTGATTGACTCGTAGAGGTTGGTGATGTATTTTGCTGAGTCTTTTCTTTGACTTTAATAGAAGAAATTCTTTAATTCCGGTAAACAGATTTAATCTTTCTATTTTTAAATTGTGATTTTCTGCTGTTAAAGACTTAATCTGTGAGACTTGATCTTCCAGCGAGAGCTGATGCTCTTTGACTTTTTTAAGTTCAGATTCAAACTTACCAAGGTCTTTCAACCTTAAATGCTTTGGATTTGCCCATCGCGAAATATCACTAGTTCCAATTAGCACAAAACGAGCACTGACCACTAAACAATTTGTATCCGTTTACACACACTTAACCTCACTTTTTCCTGCTCCTCAAAGAGATGTGTACTCAACGAAGGCTCAGACAAGACCCCAATAGTTGGATTACTTCTGAAGTTTTTTTGTAGCGAGTGTAAGACCAATGGCAAAGCACAAATGTCTTCTCATTCTAAACAAACACGTATTCCATTGATCCTTAAAGATATTAGATTTTGCATCGGATAACCAGGAAATTTTGTCAGTACCTTGGGCTGTATTTTTGCGATCAATGTAAAGACAGTATTATTTTAAACATACATTAATACTAACCCAATCGAAGTATTTTCACTACATGAATGAGAATAAATATATTATTTTTTACTTTTAAAATCACAAAGTTTATCTTTATTTTATAATCTTAATTTAATAATTTTTTTGAAGTGAAAACTTCTTTAGCCGCCTTGAGCGATTTTCGGTAGGAGCAAAACGTATAGGTTCGCGTCACCGACATGCTATTGACGTGTTGCGCCAAACTGGTGACGCCAATTATGTTTTAAATGTGTTTTAAATTAAATTGTGTTTTAAATAATCATTATTTTAATTGTTCAATTGTAAAATCACTGTGCAGTACAAGAGTGAGTACTTAATATGCTAATATTTTATGGAGAAAAATGAATAACAAAAACAAAGCATTTATTTTCGAATATTTCCAATATTGGTATCAATATTTGCGTTAAAAAATTTGATATTACTTATTTTTATAATATTTAATTGCTGCAATACATCGTGCAATAAATATTTCATAGTGGCTTAGGAGTTACCTTACTAGCGTAGTAAAACAGATTTCTAGTTGTTCGGTAATATTTTTGTCGCCGATTTTAAAACTAAAAATTCTATAAAATTTGTTGGTTTGGGTAATATTGTTTTAAATTGTCAGAAATTAAATACGTGTTTTGTTATTTTTTGCAAAATGATTATTTATAAACTTATATCATTCAATTTCACCATTAGTACTTTACAAAAATGTATTGTAATATAATTAGTTTTTCTAAATGTCCATTTTCTATATTTGTTTAGATTCGCGATCCTACGTGAAAAAAAAAATACATTTTTAAATTATACATTTAAAGAATAATTCATTTAAAAATTAAAAAATGAAACACAGTTATTCCAAAGTTTCAAGTTTTCACTTCTGTCGACAGTCTTCATGACGCCTACCCTTTTTTATGTTTATTTATTGTTTTATTCGTAGAAAAAAATATTCTAGTGTATTTGGCAAATCCTGATCGATTTTGCCCTAGTACATGTTCGGTTTTACCCAGGGGTACCGAGCAAAACCGATATTTTACAAATTATGCATATTTCATCTTTTGCAGCCTTAGTTGTGATTATTTAAAATTTAGTGTTCCAAATTCCTGTGCACAAAATGTAAATTTAACTATATATGAAAACTCTATAAAATCCATATAATTTTAAGCGTTTTATAATAGTTCAATAAATGAAGTCAATAAGAGGTCAGAATTTCAGAACTTTGAAACGTCATAGCGGCAACACTGTTTGAAATGTAAATGTCACTGTCAGTGCATTGTGTCAATTTACCATGGAAAGATTCACGATTCAACAGTGCGTAGACATTGAAAAGCAACCCCCATCTTGGATATAAAATAATATTTTCCCACGAAGCACACTTCTGCTTGCACTAATACATGTGGATATAAACAATGTTTCAGTCTGGATGATGATATTGTGATGTTAAAAGATCTCAACAAAGGCTCCAAAAAAGTGGGACTCAAAATCAACTTCGCAAAAACCCAAATTATGACACACCTGGTAATTGGCGGGGCGTCTACATCGATAACATAAGAGTAGAGGAAACTACATCTTTTAAGTACTTGGAACACGAGATTAGTATCAGCAAAGACAATCAGACTAGTGAAATCTCTAGAAGAATCGGACTTGCCTAGGTTGCTTTCGGAAATCTGAGATATATATTAAAATCAGAGTTACCGGTTTATTTGAGAAGAAATATTTTCAACCAGCGTGTCCTTCCAGTTCTCACATACGGTGTAAATACATCAACAATTAGAAAGATACGGATAACACAACTAGCTATGAAACGGACAATACTGGGAGATCGAATACCGAATCTCATAGATTGAATATCAAATACAGAAATACGCAAAAGTGATTGATGTCGTAGAAATAAAAGCGATGTTGAAGTGAAACTGGGCGGGTCATATTGCGAAAACCGTCGATGACAGGTGGACAAAACGAATCC
Source organism: Cosmopolites sordidus (assembly GCA_031761425.1). Lineage (NCBI taxonomy): Eukaryota > Metazoa > Arthropoda > Insecta > Coleoptera > Curculionidae > Cosmopolites > Cosmopolites sordidus. The sequence goes on along the minus strand of JARFXV010000713.1, from coordinate 755,431 downwards.
TCGATTGCAGACCAAAATTGGAAGCCTTCAGAAACAGAGGGCGTCCCTCCATCATATGGACTGATGCATCCAAACAACCTAAAATGCATCAAAACAAACTTGATGCAGATTGTGCAGGACCGCACACAGTTGAAGCTCTTTAGCGAGGCCTACGTCCAGCAGTGGACTTCCATAAGCTGATGATGGATGGATGATGGAATGTCCGTTAACCACCAAGACCATGCGATCCTACATACTTACACTCTTTTTGTGGGGTTATGTTAAATCTCTGGTTTACGGAAATAAACCCGAAACAATCGTTAATCTTAAACGAAACATTCAGGGCACCATTGAAAATATCTCACTATAACGATATTTAATATAACGAACCGCAACATGAACTTCTTGCTGTACGAAATTAATATGATAATATCTGACAATTGTATGATACTTTTATGATAGCTACAGATAGGATATTTTTAAAAATTGTTGTTGATTGATGTTTATTTGTGATTGGTATGCATGTTCATCATCCCTATTGGGTACTTGCTCTTACAGCGCACCACAAAACATATCACGTAGAATAATGCTAAACTAGAATTGAATGAAACCTAGAATAGAACTGTGATTGCTTCAGCGATGAATCTAGATTTTGTTTAAGTATTTATAATGGGTGTAGATGAGTGAGACGTTTTTGAGAAACGTTAAAAACTTTCGGATTAGAACGACACATACTTAACACTTTCAGAATTATATAGGGTGTAATATGCATGGGAAGCGGGTTACCCCTGGTAACCATCAGAGGATGTTTAAATGCAGTCCGTTATGAAACCGAAATATTGCAGGCCATCATTTAACAGTATCAGCAATCTCGTCCAAATATCATATTTCAACAAGATAATGCCAAACTATACATAACTCTTCAGACAATACAGATTTCTCAAGTTATCGCCAACAGAATATGTATTCGATAGAACTGTTGACCTAAAAATATTTAAGGCTTCTTCACAAAGAAGGTGATCATGAGAGAATTGGCTGAACGAAAACAATGATGTATCTAAAAGTCGGTTATACAAATAAATAAATCAGACTGGAATTTCATTAGAATTGACACACTTTTTATCGATAAGCTAAAAAAATAAATATAAGAAACACTGTCAAGTATTTAATAATAAAAATCATGTCATTAAAACTGATTGAGTTTGATAGGCATAAGGTGTGGGGAATTATAAGTAATTAAATAGGGTCACGAAGAGCAAGACTTAAGATAATCGAAGTTAGAGTGTTTTTTTTAATAATTTCTACATCAATATTCGTTATATCTATTTATATTATATTTCCATATCAATATAACGAAAATGAAGGTAAGTTTTTATGAGCTTAAAATTATTATACCAGTGAAGAAAAGTGGCAGCTAAAATTGCAACTGGTAGTTAAAGAAAAAAGTTCAATGAAGAAGAAATCTCTAAAACTAAGCAAGTTCGTTTTCGCATGATACATTAGATTCTAGTTACTCTAGTTGCGACACATAGACTGTTAGTTGATAGCCACTAACTACGAGGGTCGAGCGAAAAGTCTTCAGCCTGACAGAGAAATGGCACAAGAATAACCAACCGATTATGATATTTGTCAACTGATTTATTAAATGACGTGCTGCGAACTTATCTGCATGAAATTTAATATGTGAGAAAAAGTAGATCCATTACGATAATGGATTAAATCTAATGAGCTATCAACCAACAACGCAAAACCAAATATGCACGCTAATAAGGTATAGCTGTATATCTAGTTAAGGGTTAAGATAGAATTCCAAAAGTTAATAGTAAATGAGCAGGAATGAAAGTGGAACAAGAAAAAAAATGGATTCGCTATGACAAACAGGACTAGCGCAAGTGTAAAAAACTAACAACTGAAGCATATATGAATGAAATGGTAACGACAAGGGCAATGAATACGGATACGAATAGTTTTAATTCTATAAGTGAAGATCTCTCAGATGACAAAAAGGTAGTGAGGGTTGGGACATGGAATGTGCAAAGTTTGAATGGTAAGGATGAGGAATTGAGAAGCGAATTTGAAAAGTCAAACTTAAGGTTACTGGCAATTACAGAAACAAAAATGAGGGGGTGAAGGCATAAAGATGTTAAACGGCGACATGTTAATTTATTCTGGTGTAAAGATGTCAGAAAAAGCTAAAGAAGGTGTAGCAATGATAATACATAAAGAATGGAGGCAAAAGATAGTGAACTCGGAATATATAAGCTATAGAATACTAAAGGTAGAAATACAAGCAAATAAGCTGGAGAAAATAGACTTCATTATAGCTTATGGTCCAAATGAAGATGAACGAGTGGAAGGATTGGATGAATTCTATAGAGCATTAGAAAGTACAGTAGAAAAGGCAGGTAATGCAGTTATATTATCAAGAGACCTAAATGCAAAGCTGGGTATGGAGGTAAATAGACATATGCCAATTATTGGTGTAAGTATGAAGAGCGAGTTGAAACGAGAAATGGAAGAAAACTTTTAGAATTGTGTTTGGAAAATGAATTAGTTATTACAAATACAACATTTGAAAACAGAGATGTGCACAAATTTACTAGGGTAATACCAAATAGAAAAGAAAAGTATATAATAGACTACATTATAGTGTCAAAAATGCTATTTGGATGAATAAGAAACACAAGAGTTAAGAGATGATATGAAATGGGAAGTGATCACTACCTGGTCGAGATAAGAATAGTAATTAAGGAAACGGAAAAAGATAGCAAAAAGAACAAAGGAGAAGTAGTGAAAAAAATAAGAGAGTCTAGATTGAGAGTATGTGGGATACATCAAAGATATAGAGAAAAGTTAGAACAAAACATAAAAAGCCTTGTAACTAATGAAGAGGAGTATAATGTTGAAGCATTGTGGGAAATATTTAAGAATAGTGTTTTAGACAGTGCAAAGGAGTTATGTGGAACATTAACACTAAGAAATGATATAAAGCAATCAATTACGAAGACGTAAAACAAGCCATTAAAGATAAAAAAACAGGCCTGGAAAAAATATTTAAGTAAAAAAACTAGGGAGGCATATGAATATTATAAAAAAAAAATAGGATGGTCTCAAAAGATACAGCTTTAAAAGCGAAACAAAAGTCATGGGAGAAATTTGGATATAAAATGGAAAAAAAACCTTTACAGGAAATATAAAATTATTTTACAGAGTGCTAAAAAACAATAGAAAGAATAATACAAACGAGATTACCTATATTAGAAATAAAAATAAGGGACTGCTGATCAAAGACGAGAAAATAATGCAAAGATGGAAAGAACACTTCAAGGAATTGTTGGTATTAAAATGAAGAAGGTGAGGGGAGGTTTGAGGAGAATAATATAGAAATGAACAATGAGAATGAGAGAGCACAGAACCTATAAAGATAGATAAATTGGAGAGAACAATGGGGAGGGCAACGATGGGGAAAGCGCCAGGACATGACGAAATAACTCATGAAATGATAAAATATATCGGAGAAACAGGAAAATATTTTTACTTCAGTTAGTGAATAAAATTCTGAGAGATAATAAAATACCGGCGGACTGTCAATTTGGCGGTAATACTTCCGATATTCAAGAAGGGAGACACAAGAGATTGTGAAAACTATAGCGGCATATCCTTACTAAGATCAACCGAAAATATATATGAAAGCATATTAACGGAAAGATTAAAAGCAAAGATCGAGATGGACTTGGATGAGGCATAGAACGGATTTAGGCCAGGCAGAGGAGTACGATGAATGTTTGTATTACAGCAATTAATTGAGAGAACAATAGAAACAGACAAAACCATATACGTATATTTTATAGATATTTCAAAGACATTCGACTAAGTAAATAGAAGGAAGATCTGGACATTACTGGATAAATATAATGTAAATAAGGAAATAATTAGAAATATCTCAAATCTGTACTCGGAAACTACAAACTATGTCCGAACAAAAAATAGAGTATCGCAAAGGTTTACAACTGCATTTGGAGTGAGACAGGGAGAAACTTAAGTCCCTATCTGTTTAATATAATAATTGACGCGATAATTAAGAACTGTAGCAAAAGAATAAAGAAAACAACATAGGGATATTTCAATCTAGAAAAGATAGAAATTAATCATTTGGCTTTTGCGAATGATATAGTACTGCTTGCGAAAAGAGAAAAAAATCTACAGTATAATTTAAATGTATGGTACAAGGAGCTGGGCAAAAGTCAACTGACAATAAACCAAAATAAAACAAAAATAATGGTGGTATCGAGAAAAAAATAGAACATAGGAACTAGATTAGAAAACAGTTAAACAATTTAAATACTTAGGAATAGCTATAGCGGAAAATGGAAAGATGGAAATAGAAAAAGAAGAAAGATTAAAAGCCAACACCAGATTATATTATTCGCTAATCGAGAAAGTATTTAACAAGAGAGAACTGAAAACAGACACTAAGATTAGAGTACATAATCCCAACTTTGACATATGGCTCCGAAATGTGGAAGCTAAATAAACAGCAGAGAGGAAAAATACAGGCCTGTGAGATGAGAGTATTGAGAAGAATTATAAGACTAAATCTGAGGGATCGCGTATCAAACAAGAAAATTAGGACGATATTTGTAGGAAAAACTGTAGGAGAAAGGATAAGGGAAAATGCACTGCGATGGTTTGGACATGTATGCAGAATGCCTTGCAAGAGACTGACCAATAGAGTGTGGAAAATGGAAACAGAAATGGAAATAGAAGATGAAAAATGAAAAATTAAAAAACTGAAAGGAACACGAGGGGTAGACCACGAATGTAATAAAACGATGAGATTGATAAGTATCTTAGAGAAGTGGGACTGGACTGGACTTGGGAGGGATAGAAGGGAGAGGAGGAAGAGAGTGACAGGCGATTAAGAAACCTTAACTCGACACTGGCAATGGCAGGTAAACGAGTATAGATTATGATGATGATGTATACATACTAGGATCAGTTCGGTGTCGTGTAGTATGAGTTGTTCTAATCTGATCAAACGGTCACTACTGACCGTTATGAGCAGCAAGTAATGCATTTGATAACGCTCTGGAGGAATAATACCTTATACTGGGCTTATATACTAACAATGGAAGAAGGGTAGTCATTTTTCTTCAAGGCAACGCACGGCCTTGACAGCAAAACACGGCAGCAAAAACGACTCTAAACACGATCACCGAGTTGGGCTGAAAGATTTTATGCAACATCATTTCGTTGACAGTCGCACCATACCTCGTGAAGCAGTCAAAAGAGCCTCAGCGACATTATAATATCAAAACCATCAATTTTTTTTGATCTGGGATTCGACAGATGACCAAAAGGTGGTACAGAAAGTAAGGGAGATTACTTCGAAGATTAAGTTTATATTACTTTTTCATAAAGAGAGTAGTTTTAATAAAAGATTGTAAGGCAAAGGCGGTTAAAAAAAGCCCGAGAATTAAGTTAAAAGTTATCTCTACATATATATAGAAGGAAACATACATGCCTAGTTACAATATCCAATTTGAACGCGATAAGTCAACCATTTTTTTTATATCAGCTGGTATAAATGTTGTCTACATATATATAGAAGGAGACATACATGCCTAGTTACAATATCCAATTTGAACGAGATAAGTCAACTATTTTTTTTATATCGGCTGGTTTTGTTAGTCGACGCCAAGCGTGTGTTGCGATTTAACTATGAATAAAAATATTAAGTAAAAAGTTTCCTTTAAAGTTTGTGTGTCAAACGAAATTTCGTGTGTCGAATGATTGAAAAGGTTGTAGAAGACCTACGGTGCATTGTACATATCAAACACACAGGCATATGAATGATAAAGCGTTCAAAGAGGGTCGAGAAGTGGTAGTTGATTTGCCTCATTTAGGACGACCTACAACATCTACGAACAACGAGAACACAAACAAAATCAAGAAACTGGTGCTCAAAGATCGTCGTATGAGTCTTAGAGAGTTGGTTCAAGAGGTGAACATATCTTTTAAGTCCATTCATAACATTTTGACTGATATGATATGACTGACATGAAACGCATCACCACACGACTGGTTCCAAAAGAGCTCAATTTTGTCCAAAAAAACTTTAAAAACTAAAAGGTCTCGAATGACATGATTTCCGGAGCTTTTAGGGACCCCACCTTCATGAAATGCATCCTATCGGGCGACAAGACATGGGTTTACGAGTACGACATTCAAACAAGCCAACAGTCTTCGGAATGACGACTCAAAAACGAGCCAAAAACCAAAAAACCGCGTTAATGTCATTCGAAAATCAAGACCATGCTGTCAGTTTTCTTCGATTACCGTGGTGTGGTGCACTCCCAATTTCTTCCAGAGGGATAAAAGGTTAGTAAAGAGTATAAAGGGGGACCAAAATTCCAGAGGAACAAAAATTCAACGGGCCTCATCGACCAAGCAAAAATATTGTCAGTCATTCTAAAGAATCTATAACAAAAATTTAACATAGTAAAAATAGGAAATCGAAAACTACAGTTGAATAAAATTAAGAGTATACTATTGTTTCTAAACAAAAAAGAATATACAAAAATATATGTACTTATTGGTATGTATACCAATGTATACCAAACCAAAGTCAAGAACTTATAGGTATCTTTGAATCGACAGATTGAATGTGTGAAAAAATAAAACTCCTTAGACCTTAGAGTATATGACGTATGAACAGTCCAATCATTACTGTATGAAAAAAAATGTGAGCAAAGGAAAATAAATGTTTAAAGCTGATGAAAATGTCAAGAAAATGAAACAAGTAAATAATTATACTGTATAAATAATAAATAACTGAACAATAATCAATCATAGAAAATAATGAAATAGAAAAATGTGAAAAGAATGCGGAAGAGAGAAGAAAAAGGAAGAGTAGTAAGAGCAGCGGACAGAAAGAATTTCAAAGATAAGAAGATCTCGGGTAGATGGTCAAAGAGAATAAGAGAATCAAGTGGAAAGAAAGGAAGATGACTGAAAACATTGACAATGATATCAAGAAATAATTAAAAGAAACAATTAGAAACATAAAATACGAACAGCAAGATTTAAAAAATATATTTGATCTACTCAAAATTAAAGAAAAAATTACGAACTTCGTAAACCTTCATCTGAAACGTTTTTTCATATAAACTAATTCAGAAAATAGTCCGATTGTAGTGTAAAACATCAAGTTGATCCGTCTATTGGAAGTCCAATCCGTCTATTGAAAGCTTCTAATAGACTAAACTCGAAGAGATTTACCACGAAACACCAATTCACTTTTTTTATGCTTCTCGATGGGTATTTCACTAATCTATTAATTACCTTGTTTACGTGTTATTTAGTTCTTATAATGAACTGTAACACTGGGCTTGAAGCTTGCACATATGAATAATCCAAATTATGATTTTGTAACATATACCTAAAACAGTTCAGAATACCTGATTTAACCAGGAGTGTCTAATATAAAGGGTGTTTTCAAAGTATCTCCACTACATTGATAAACAGTGATAAAAAAATGCAGTAATTCCTTTATTTTTCATAATGAACTATCAGAAACTAATGAATTGGTGAACTAATCAAACATTGAAAAGTTAACATATTTAATCATCCTCCTTGTATGTGCCAAACTTGATATCTGCCCATATATTTATTTTAAAACTAAGAAGACCTGAACTATACCCTTTTTGATCTAGGTGGATAGTTCAAAATAATCTGGTAGAGTAATCACCATTTTAGAGAGACTATTTGAACAATGGTTTCCAAAAATTAGAAGTCAAAACGTAAAGAATAAAAGTAGCATTTGCTTCATGCAAACACGTTTACTACTACCAATGCTTAGAGTTTAAAGACGGACTATATATCTTACCTGGATAACTAAAGCACTAAATAGTAATATTATTGTTTTTCTAAACATTGCTAGATGTTATTATAAACTATATAGGAAACGAACCAGACAGTGATAATGTGATACAAACCTTTATCCCTAGTCCTTATATTGTATTTTTTGCAATATGTTAATCTTAACAATAGAACAATATTTTTGATTTCCCATATCTGATTGAAAGCTGATAAAATTGATTTTATTTGACAATGCAATAAACGTCAAAAAATGAATAGTTTTATCTAGCATACATCTTTATTTTCAAACAATAACCTTTAACTTACAACACAAAAAAAAATCTAAAATTATGAACAACACCAGGATGACTCAAGAACAATTGTTCTTAACAAAGTAGTCTTTGCCCGACAAAAGTATAATTTCAATAAGTCAAGATGCTGACAAAGAACTTTCAACCATAATATCTCCCGATAAAAATAAAAATGGTGAAACTCTTATACCTAAAATAAAAATCATAGAGATATGGCAACAATAGTATAAAAACATCATCATAACGACTGAACATAGCGCCAAATTAAGTAAACCTGTTAAACTTTTGGATATACTTAGAAACAGAAATATTCCAGTCTGTTACGAGGGTTGCTATCCGGAATAATAAATTAAAACAAATATTTATCATTGAAAATGATTTTATTGTTTTTCAGAATATTCTGATTTATAAACCTTTGCATACGTTTGAATCCAAATCGTGCATTTTGAATGCATCAACAGCATTTTGAAGCACCACGATTGTATTTTCTGAGCATTTCTTTGCACCAATCGAAACGATGCCTTTTTGAGCGATTGTCAAATTATGCTGGGCATTAGTATGACAAGCATACACACGGTATGTTGCAATCGCACGATATGTCACATGACAATCTTGCTTTATCAGTTCACGCATCGTATCAATGTTTTTGGCACAACAACCAACGACGTTCTTTAAATTCATCCGTGAGCCATTGAATTCACTAAACCAGTGATAAACAGTGGTTTTAGTTGGTGTCTCATCGCCAAAAGTCGAACAGTAACGAACAAAGTCGAGTTGATAGATATAATGTTGTTGTGATAATCCACGTCGAAAGTCGTAGAAAATCATCGCACAAACTTCTCAGAGTTAATTCCATTTTTTGACTGAGATGAACTTTTCAAGACACAAAACAACACAAATAGCATCCGTATGACAAAACAAAATAAAACAAAACAATGTCAAACTTTTCGATGTATATGTCAGATGGGGTACCTAGCAACACCATTTTCGGATACATAATTCCGGATACATAAATATCAACCTTCCCCCAAATCGTAAAGTAAAATCAAAGTATTCCCTCAAATCGACTGATAAATAATCTGGGGCTGTTCCAAATAGATGAACAAGAAACCAACTCATAAAGATAAGAAGATGATTGAGAAATTCAAACGTATCATGTAGCAGCTATCTTTTGCTTTCTGGATTACTTAAAATAATTTGATACAGTTAAGTAAAATTGTCCCCCAATAATCTTATTTCTCTCTTAACATAAATCTACATAAACAAAAATACTTTTGTCAAAGTCGATGATGAAATATACTCTTTAAGATTTATGAGGAATAGATAATTACCATAAGTATACTGATACCGTCGAGTATCGAGCGGCGGGAGGAGGATATAAAACTTGTGCTATGCCGATGATACTACTTTAGTACAGTACGGACTACAGTACTACTACAGTACAGTACGGACAGCAGCCACCGACAACCCATGCCAACACCCCCCTGAGGCTATCAACCCTTGGTTTTGTGCTTACCCATAAGTCTATCAGGAACCCTACCGACTGGAGAGTGACCAACGTAAAACACCTCTCAGAGGGCATCCGGCCTTACCCAGCCTTTAACTGGCGTGACTGAGGGGTAATTCGTTATCGGATTTTACACTCTTGCCTATAAACAATCACAAACATTTAAGGAAGCAAATACAGCCAGAAGAAATAAAGAAAAACAACCATCCGAGCGCTGGAATCGAATCAACTACCGCGCCAATGCGGTTTCGGCACAGCAGAGGCAGGCGGCCGCTCTATTGTCCAGGCCAACGCGACCGGCCGAAGTGAAATGATGTACAAACAGAAGCAATCACTTATTTTGCAATGTTGGGCAAATCGCTTGTACTGAGTTAGTTAAAAAGTTGAAACGTCGTTAAATAAAAAAATTTAAAAACTGAAAAATGTATTTTCTTTATTAGATCGAGAATTGTGACGACCCTCAATATCAATTCCTACTATTTCTGCTAAAATTATGTAACAAAATTATCTACCTCCACAGGACACTGAAAGAGGTGACTGAAAAACTACTGCATATTAAAAAACCGGCAAGGGGCTGCTGAAGATCGATTGACATTGGGACGAAAATTAAAGGTTAAGGTGAAGGGCTGTAGCACCACAGGAACAAGAATATTCTAGGTCAAATAGAGATCTCCAACCACTTCAAAGCCATAACTCCTATTCTAGCAATACCAATAAGAGCAGCAAATGCTAACTATATATAAGGCTAACATAATAGCCGCAAAAGGCAACTATGTAGTCATAGTAACGGGTCTTTCAAATTGAGCGACTTTTTAATAATTGGATATAATACATATGAATTTGCTTAGATCTAGTTTCATTTCAAAAGTGGAATGTATGACATTTATAAAAATAAACAAGTTACAATTTTTGAATTGTTATATGAAAATGGGCATTCAGTGAAAAAGGTTTTTAGAAATTTACGTTATATTTACGGTTTGCACAATCATCCATCTGAAAGCACTATCAATCAAATTGTTGTTATCAATCAATCAAAAATGTCAAGAAACTGGTTCGGTAAAAGATAAAAGAAAAGCAATATATAGTCGTAGTGATCGTTCACAAGTATATATTGATTTGGTACGTGAAAGTGTTGCTAAAGACCCAGAAATTTCCATCAGTCGACATTCACGACAATTTGGACTCAGTGAATCCACAACATGGCTGATTTTACGATAAGGATTTAGCTCTGAAGCCATATAAAGTTCAAATAATACAGGAACTAAAGCCACTGGATCATTCAAAACGTTGTGCATTTGTCAACTAGATCAAAGAACAAACAGATGTTTTTTTTCAAAAAATTATCTTTTCAGAGAAAGCAGATTTTGAAATTGGTGGCCATGTTAATAAACAAAATTGACGCATTTGGGGTGAGGAAAATCCACGATTGATTCATGAGAAACCTTTACATCCTAAACGAGTCACTGTTTGGCGTTTATTATGGTCAGATGTAATTGGGCGATATTTACTTCACAATGCTGCTGGTGAAGCTGTAACTGTGAATTGTGTTCGATATCGTGAGATGATAACTGGATTTTAATGGGCTAAATTCAATAATATTGATCTGGAGTATATGTGGTTCCAACAGGATGGTGCTACACCTTACTCTGCTATGAAATAATTGATTTATTGAGAGAAAAATTTCCGGACGAGTTTTTGAAAGGAACGGTGGTGTTAATTGGCCAGCAAGATCATGTAACTTGACACCGTTGGACAATTTTCCTTGGGGTTACGTGAAAAGCCAGATCTATAAAAACAATCTTCGAGTCATTGATGACATGGAGCCAGAGTTGTGCCAAAATTTTAACAAAAGAGTGGACGTATTGTTTTTCGTGTTTAAATATCAGATAATATGTTTCAATTATCAATAAAAAGTTTTTTGAAATTTACGTAAATTGTGTGTTTTTTTCAAGAAATAAAAAAACCTCTCAATTTGAAAGACCCTTTACTTATTAATGAGACAATATCACACATAAATTAATTGGATAATTCATACGAGATCACTCATTTAACGTATTTCTTACAATCAATTTCGAGACTAAAAATAGTATCAACTTAGGATTAACACATCGTGATAATAGCTCAAATAAAACCTACATCTTATGTTTTTTTGAGTGTTTTTTTTTTCAATTTTATCGGGATTGCCACCCATTCATTCTTCAATATGTTCAGTATCTAAAACATTATTGCTAGTTTTCTTAGAAACAATACTGCTTTTACCAATTGTATTTACAAAGCCAATATTTATTAGGTCATCAATAATATATCTGACATTCATTTTCTTTCTAATCAAAATTCGTCACAAAAACCACAGAAAAAATGATATATAAGAAATCCTAAACAAATATTAGTAAGTATATTATTTTTAAGGCTATTAAAATTCAATTTTTAATCTTTAGTATTACCTATCTATCCTTATTCTTGACGGGAGAGCATATGTCGATACCGTGACAAGTTTGAACACCAAGAGACAAAACATGTACCTTCCAATGGAAAGGATGGGTGGAGAGACACAATGGCAAAAGCCTGCCTGGTACTCGCCAATTTTGTGTTTTAATTGTTCTTGTGTTCTCTGGAGAAGGCATAATTCCTCTGTAGTTGTTTATATCTGTTCTGCCTCCCTTCTTGTGCAGCGGATGGATAAGAGCATATTTCCATTCATCTGGTACTTTTTCTGTTTGCCAGATGCTCGTGATAATTTGCGTAAGTTCCTGTAGTGAAGTTGGCCCGAGGTTTTTCAGTAGTTCTGCGGTGATACCATATTCACCGGATGTCCTGTTAATCTTTAGTTTGCGTATGTGCCTGTGGATTTCTTCCTGTGTTGGTAGTGGTGATTCTGAGTGGGTATGGATACAATTTTCCTTGAGGAATCTTGTGTCGCGTTCGGGGCAATTGAGGAGATCAGAGAAATAGTGTGCCAGCTCCTGATTGGCTAGCGCTAATCTCCCATTCTGCTTTCCGAAGCAAAGATTTTGTAGTGTGTATCCACGGATTTTTCTTGCAAAAGTCCTATAAAAGTCTCTCGTGTTATAATTGCGGAAATTTTCCTCTATAGAGTCTAGTTGTTCCTTCATGTACTTCCTCTTAGTTTGCCTGATAACCTTTGCTGTCTGTTTTCTAGTCACGTCAAAAAGCTGTTGACTTTCTGGGGATTTTTTGGTGTTGTAGTCTTGAAATACTCGTTTGCGTCGCTGCAGTGCACTTTCGTATTCCGAGTCCCACCAAGGGTGTTTTGTATTATTTTTCAATGGAATCAGTTCCTGAACTTGGGGTGAACTTGACTTTGATTCGTGTTAGGTAGTGGTCTTAGTCAATGTTCGCGCCTCTGCGGACTTGGACATCTTGGATCTCTCTTGGTTGTGGGTATGAGATCGCAACGTGGTCTATCTGCAGTTCTCCAATATGTTGTATAGGTGATCTCCATGTCTTCTGTTTTCGTGGAGATTTTCTGAGGGATGTTGACATGATCTGCAAGTTATTCGGTTGGCATAGTTTGATGAGTCTTGCACCGTTCTTATTGGTAAATTTGTGACCGACGGATCACCATTTGTGTTGACGTCATCCTTTGGGACCTTTGCCATTACCTGCTCTAGTGTCGCCCAGAATTTCTCTGTAGACTTTGGATTTTTCTTGTTGTCCCCATTTGTGGGGCATGTACGTTGATCATGGTGTATTTTTTATTAGCGCACGTATGCACAGTGATTTCCTTAATAGAGTTAACTATACTTTTGTGTACCACAAAGGTCAACTCGTTTGTCTGTCCTGCTTTTGAATATGCGATAGTTCCCGTAGTCCACCGTGTCCTCATCCCTGATACGTGTTTCTTATAGGGCAAGCACAAGTATCTTTTGCATGTCAAGTTCTGAAGTTAGATTGTGAAGTTTTCTTGGTTGGATTAGTATGTTGATGTTGAAGGTGCCAATATAAGTATGTGTTTTGTGCGGAAATTTGCCAGAAAGCTCCGACTTTTTTTGAAATCGTGAAAATCCGGGCTCCCCAGACCCGGGTTTTTCCGGATTCCGGACCTGATTTTTTTTCTGCCAGAGCCCTGTTATCGTCTGTTCACGAAATAAACGAGAACAGACGTTGTCCGCTTCCTGCGACGTGGACGAAGGGTTGGAGCTTTAGGAATTTAGGAATCTTATATATGTATATATATATATATATATATATATATATATATATATATATATATATATATATATGTATACATACAGGGTGTCCCGAAACTCAACGTTAAGCGGATGCCGGGCGAAAGGCCACCCTGGGCTATATCTTTAAGTACTGTGATCACAAATTTCCCAATTTTTCAGTGTTATTTTATATAAAGTGATCCTAACTAGCCATGCTATAATTCACAAGTCAGAATTCAAATAACTAAAACAAACTAAATTAACAACGTTGTTAATTTAATTAAAAAAAACTTTCATTGAGTCATCAATTATTCATCAGTCATCAGTTATTATGTCAGCTAACTTTAACACTTCATCTTTAAAAAAAAAGTACTACACTACCCTGCGCAAGTTATTTCAAAAGATGGCCCATTTGGCACAATTTTTCTTTTACGACACTTTTCTTTCCACAAAAAAATATAATTGCTTATTTTTTTTTGCAAGAAGACCATATTTTAAAAAACTCTACCATGATAAAATATACTTTTGTGTACTCAAAGATCGACTTCACCAGTGTAAATTTAATATGTAATCGTATAACTTTCGTACTGATAAGTTTGGCTTGTGTTACCCTGGACTTGATATTGCATTTGTGCTGACGACTTTGGCTTAATTTCCCTGAACTTAATTTGTGTTATGCATATTAGTCAAAGAGCCCGTGAATGCCAGACCTTCGTTATTTTATAAAAACTGAAAATTTTTCAGCGTATGCTTCCAATACAGGTAGCTTTTATACTATTACGTAAGTACAGTTACAATTTATTAAAGTTTAAGAGTGTCTGACAAGGGGTTGACACGATATTAAGTGTCTGGCAATGGATGATGTGATTTCTAATATTATTCCGAAGAATATATAAGAAAATTTTCCTTTATTATTTGATAAATTTAAGTGGGTATTTTATACACCTTTGCCACCAGTTACAATTATTTTATATATCACATTTATTTTATAATCACATTTATTTTATAAACTGCACAAACAAATAATAAAACATGTACTGTCAGTATATATAATAATGCATGTATAATGTAATGAGTAAACGAAAGATGCGCAGAAGCCCTAACTCACTATCTCACTCACACCTACTCGAATTTATATTGTCTCGCGGTCGCACCTACAGTTACCCTATTTGTTTGGCTGGCCAGGAGTTAGAACTGTCGAAACTGTCTGGCTGCCGAGAAATCATCTTCTAATGGTTACCCAAGTAACATGTATAAAATGCAGCTTTTATTCTATAACGTAAGTACAGATACAATTTATTAAAGTGTAAGGGTGTCTGGCAAGGGGTTGCCACGATATTAAGTGTCTGGCAATGGATGATGTGATTTCTAATATTATTCCGAAGAAAATTACGCTTTATTATTTGATAAATTTAAGTTTTTTAAGAATTTTATACATCTTTGCCACCTGTTACCTGCCAAAGCCACGATGAAGCAAACTTTATAGTAGCCCATCATTCCTGCCTGTGTTGAAAGCATGCGCTGAAAAACTTTCAGCTTTTATAAAATAATGAAGGTCTGGCATTCACGGGCTCTTGCTCTGTACTGTATTAGTTAGTATTTAGAAATAGTAACACGTTTTGTGACATGCGACATGACATATTTGTACACAACGGAAGAATATGCGAACATGAATCTTATCTACGGTGAATGCCGTTTTTATGCATCTGCCGCAGCCATATTGTATCACGGGAGGTACCCCAATGCGGAGCATCACCCAGATTACCGCATGTTCATCAATGTACACATATCATACTCGCAAGAATGATTGTTTAGTGCTCGTACGGCCGGTGGGAGACGTCGACGACACGACGACGACGTTTACTACCTCGTGACTACACTCCCAGAATCGATTTTTGCAGAATAGACCAATCATTAATTTGACTCACACGCACTGCTTTTGGGCTGATTTTTTTTTAAATAAGGTTCCTTTATAAAAAAAAAATGTAATAATATTTTTTATGAAAAGAAAAATGCCAATTGTATCATTTTGAAATCTTCACTAAATGGGTCTTAAAATTGACCTGTCTCTCTCTAATTCGTCGTCGAACAGCATCACTATCTCACTCTATCACATATGTGCCAAATGGGCCATCTTTTGAAATAACTTGTCCAGGGTAGTGTAATACATTTTTTTTTTAAAGATAAAGTGTCAAAGTTACCTGACAATTTTTTAAACCACGACTCAATAAAAATGTTTTTTGCTAAATTAACAACGTTCATTGTTTGATTTGTGACTGCGATTAATATCATGGTTATTTCGGATCACGTTAGGATAACATTGAAAAGTTGGGAAATTTGTGATCACAATACCTAAAGATATAACTTAGGATGACAAATTTCAAGATTTTCGAAAATATACCTATTATCACAACACTATCACCTATTAAAACAACACATTTTTTATCGGTACTCCACGTATCTGTTCGTTTCAAATCTGCCGCCATCGAGTCAATACAAGTACCTTCCAGGACCGGTTTTTGGCCTAACAGCCATCGTCAGCTGGGCTCGAGTCCAACGCAGGGAGACGCGATCAGAACCAGGCCAAGTCAACTGACCATGTTGATGGCAGGTCGGAATCTCAATGCAACTCGCGCCATCCTACGGTGAATATTCGCAGCAGTCAAAACTACGAATTATAACTATATATATATATATATATATATATATATATATATATATATATATATATATATATATATATATATATATATATATATATATATATATATATAATTAGACATACTAAAAGAAAATATGAAAACAATCAACTCAATCTATTTGTGTATATATATATATAGATATATATATATATATATATATATATATATATATATATATATATATATATATATATATATATATATCGCTATTGTGTATGGAAAACAGTTGAATATCTCGAAATTTTGTACACAACCATCACGAAATGTTTGCCACTTTTTGGGTATAATTCTTTTTTTTTCTTGTCACATATTTGAAATCCAAAGCTAACTTGATTTGTTTTAAATGCCAACAGTACTTGAATTTGACATCAACGATGTAAATATTGTATGCTTTTTCTTTCGAAATAGATTGTAAAAAATGGGTAAAATGTGTTTCGGTTACTTACTTGACAACTGTTAACGTCAATTTGTGAATTTCAAATTTCTTTCATTTTTTATATGGAATTAATATGTGAAGAACTGAAAAAGAAATAATTGAAATACTAACTATTATTGAATACGGTGATAGAAAACGCACTTATGCTGAAGTTTGTCGAGTATTAAATGATTTACATCCGAATAAAAACATCAGTTAGTCAACAGTTTCAAAAACGGTAAAAAAGCTTCAATGATATAGGCAGCATTAAAAATCGTCCAAAGACAAAAAACAAAAACTAACAACGAAAATTCGTTGAATGATTTAATTGATGTAGTAGACAATGGTAAGGTAACTCTATTTAAATTAGGTTGCGAGTGGTGTGCTCAACTGTTACTTGATTGAGTTCGACCCTAATTTTTTGTATTTGCAGTTTGTGGTTAAAAGTTAATTTGGCAATAAAATTCAACTTTTTTTACGCTCTCTGCCATTGCAAAGCATTTAAATTTAATAGAACAATACCTATATTGGAAATTTGGATAGGAAGACATTTTCTACAAAATATTTAATCACTTAATTTTTTCTGTACATTTTGCTAATCATGTTAACTATATTTAAACCTAATTATCTCCGCATGAATCTAACGTGAAATGCGCGTGTAAAGAGGGTAAACAAGTGATTTCAAATGTAATCGAAATTTTACAGTTGTATGAAAGCAATCGAAAGTCTTTATTGACTTTCATGCTGTCTTGATATATTATAATGGGATTTGATTATTTTTCTGTGATCTGCTTTCACAAAATCAGATATATACAGTAACCACTTGAAATTAAAAAAAAATTATCTAAATTGTAAAATGACAATGCATGCATGAGTAATAATGACACACGATGCTACTTGCGAACCAAATATAGTCTGGTATCTTGAGAGGATCAGCCAACTTTCACCACCAGTTTCGGAGTTCGCACTCATCGTCAAGTGAATTCAAATCTACTATTTTAAGTCACAGAAATTCATGATCTAGTTATGTGGCACTATAATATTATTCACATCAAATTCAAAACACAACACAGGAAAAAAGAGTTTGAACTAGGACAAATATTTTGGACTCAAGAAAATTTTAGAGCATATGTAAGGAAAAACAAATGTATATTCAACAAAGTAAAAAATTTTATTTAAAAATTCAATCCTGAATGAATAAATCAAAAATTATATTTCTTTGGCCGTTCTTCAAGCACTAATGTCGAGGAAATAAAGGTCAAAAAAGCCGAAAATCTACGCACCACTTTCCGTGAAATAGCAGTTCTTCGTTCTTCTTTCTATTCGTTTAGATCTTTTGCTGAAAACAAATTCTGAGGTTCCATTTCTAAAGTTTTTGGTAACTAGTGAAAAGTGGATAGTGTACTGCAACGAAAAAAATGTTGGGGGCTGCCAGGGTCAGCGGTTTTAAGTACAGTGAAAGACTGCCTTCACCCGAAGAAAATTATATATTATAACCTCTATGCCCTCTATTGTACATAATTAAGGCAATACATCATGACAATGTATCATCATGCACTACACCATCAATTCACCACACGTTTTAATCAGGACTCAGGACTCAGGACTCAGCGATCAATTATTGAGCTGCAAATGGGATGGATATTTTACTCCATCCACCTTATTCGCCGAACATCGCACTCTCAAACTATCATCTATTCCGCCCCCTCCAAAATTGTTTAAATGGGAAATCTTTTAAAATGGATAAAGAGCTGAAAAATAACCTGTTTGTTTTTTTTGTTTTGTGCAAAATGTTTTGGCAATAAAGAAGTTAATTTTTGATTTAATTTTTAAGGGGCAATATGGACCTTCCCCTAGGTTGGCAAATAGTATAAATAATAATAGTAATTACGTTATAGACTAAATAAATATTTATTTTTTAAATAAACTATTTAATAAACTATTTGGATTTCTCTTTCTCTTAAAAAAGGTTTACTTTTTTTAGTCAACTATATTTTGAATTAACTGTATCAATAATTAATATTTTATTGTCAATTAATTTTCTGTTTATTGTCAGTAAATGTTTCTTTTTATTCAATATATTTTATTTAATGCGTCAATGATTTTGGTAATAAAAATAACTAATTAATGAAAAAGGGGCATCAATATTGAAGATGGGCTTTTAGACCACGTCTTTCACTTTACGTAACTTGAGACCGTCTTTCAGTTTTTGAAAAATTAAGAATCAGCCATGCATTAGCCAAATTGAAAATGTCGCTTGTCACTTTGACTAGTTGAGAGGATTCCCACGACAAAGGATTGGCGACAAAAATTATTTCAGTGTGTCAGTGTGTGTATTTAAATTCCATTTAAAACCAATATTGTATCATGTACGCGAATATTTCTATGTGCTTGTTATTTATAAAGAAGCAGTTGCCAACTAGATTAGAAATATTCTAGAAATTTTTCAACGTGTTCAGGATAATAGATTAGAACGGTGGAAGACTTACACAGACCAAAATGATGGACATTTTGAACATTTCATTTAATAAAACAATCAGTCAAGTATTTTTGAATGTAACATGAATCGTTTAAGATGTTTTATAGTATGAAAAATTAGTGCTAATAATTTCAGCATTGACATTAAACCTACAAACCAAATGCATTCTGAAACGAATGGAATAAATGGCTATAAAAATATTATATTTTACTTTCAAATAATGTCTTAAATAAACAATGAAACTAAAAACCTAACAATTGGCGACGTTTTCCTGGCAATTGGCGACGTTGCCAGGAAAAAAAATATTTTCGGCCGATATGGTTGCATTTTAGATACATATTTTTAAAAATTAGCAATAAATAAAATAATCCCATAATGCAATATCGGTTGATATCTTGATAATGGTTGGAGATAGAGAATATGTAAATATCCTCCAAATTTAATCGATACATTTTCTACCAGATTAGAATGTAAATAATTTACGATGCTTGTAATTTATCCACTTTGAAATAATGGTGTTTTTTAAATCTGAATTATTTATAATGATAATAAGTTCATTCAATGACTTATATAATCATTTTAAAGACATAGAAGTAAAACTCTCAAATATATGTTATTAAAATCTGATTTAACCAATAAAATATTTATCACCTTCGTTGCGGTATATATATATAGAAATTTCTCACCGTTTTTTTTTTAAATTATGTCGCAAATATATCTACTTCGACATGCAAAAAGTCTCATGATAATCGGTGGTGTTTGGAAAATACCATTATCATCTCGAGCATATCTACAAAAATATTATAGTATCTACTCCTACATATTACAATTTCTAAACTTTCTTGTAACCTTTTCCATGTTTATTGAGTTTTTTTTCTTATTGAATAATGAAGATGTGCGAAAACTAACCGATAATATACAAATTACCATCACTTGTTCATTGGCAGCTGTGAAAGCCATTATTTTCCAAAGTGGCAGTTTTCCGAAACTGATTAAACGCATAATTTATGAAGAACAAACTTTGTTACAGTCAAAAAATGAAGACATCACAGAAATGTACAGGGATTTTGTAAAATACATCAATAAATGTGCGAATGCTATTATTATCATTGCCGGAGGTACTGCAGGTCTTCTTGTAGTGGCTACTAGTGCTATAGGACTATTAAGTAAAAGCGAAGATAAACCTATGATTTTCTTAGCCCATTTTCCGTTTGATCAAAAAAAGTATTACATCATATCTATTATGATACAAGCAAGCACGATTGCAACATCTACAGTATATTATTGCATGTCTCAAATACTTTACTTATGCATTTTAACTTTTGTTAAAGCTAAATTAAAAATCTTACAATTTTACTTCAGAAAGTTAAACAAGGAACAGCATTCCGACGATGCAAAATTGATAAAACAGCTTATTAAAGATCACCAACATATTATAAAGTATCCTAAAATAACATTAAATATAACTTACTTTTTTCAGAGCTTTTGTTCTAGGTTTGTAGAAGATTTGAACGATTCCATTATGTACTTATTGCTGATTGAATTTTTGCTAAGTTCATTGAATATTGCTTCTGTTGCTTATCAGCTAATATCGGTAGGAAAAAGAGGCATAAATCACTTTATATTACTTGTTATTTCTAGGCACAAACAGTAACAGATATAATATTTTCATTTAGTTACCTCATAGTACTGATAGGACAATTGTTTATATTAGCATGGCATGCGAATGAAGTAAAAATTGAAGTAGGTATATATCTTTCAATAAAATAGAGTTATTAAATTTTAAATCTTCAAGAGTATTGCTGTTTCTAATGCAGCTTATGAAGTATATTGGTATGAAGCTAGCCTCGAAATTAAAAGAATGATTCAAATGATTATTATTCGGACAGATAAACCTTTGTTATTAACAATTGGGCCATTTAATCCTTTGACTACTCAAACCGTCATCTCCGTAAGAATCTTTACTTTATGAATACTTCACTTCATATTGTCACAGTCATATTGTTTTAGGTAATAAATGCAGCTTATTCTTATGTTATGATTATGACCAATAGTAATTAATTATATCCATGTAAAAATATCGCAGAAAATCCAAATGACCAATTACAAATCTGAAATATATTATTCATGAGTACGAATACTTTTGTCACCCTATATTACTTTGAAGAAGCATAATTGGAATTTCTAGAATTACTAGATCACATAATATACACTCCCCAACAAAAAGTTTTCGATAAGAAGAGGCAGTAAATTACTTTGTATTATTTATTTTACAAACCTTTAAATTATAAATATTTATTATTATTTTATTACATATATTTTCGTGACCGTTTAATATTATTATTATTTTTTTATTTATTGGGATTTTCGGTCAGTGTAAATAAGTTTAAAATTTTTATTGTTTTATTTACATTTCGATTCTACAACGAACCATCATCAGAATACTTCTAAAATAAAAATTACTTTTATATAAAAAAAATACAAACTTACATTTAAAAACCTACCAATGTCAATTAAACAATTAATTTTTTGAATTTTTTAAGTAATATGTGTCAATTTTTTTTTTAATTTTTAAATGACATATTTGACTTTTGACATATTTAACAATTATTCCACCTTTTTTGTTTTTTATTATAACCTAATTGTTTTGAATTTTTTATGTGGAATGATATTAAATGCAAAAATTAAAAAAATTATGAAAATGTATTATTTAATAATGTTATTATATATACAACTTAAATTATCTGTATCATTTCTGAAATTAATGGTATTATTTGTTTTTTTTTATATAAATCATTTCTTTTATATTTCTTTTTTTATATTGTTTTTCAAAATCTAAGATTTTTATGTTGTTAAAATTAAAGTTATGTTCATTGTCTATAGGATGCTTTGAAAGTGCAGTGATGTTTGGTTCTAAGTTTCTAATGCTTTTTTTGTGTTCATTAATTCTGTTTTTTAAAAATTGTTTCGTTTGGCCAATATATGAGTTTGGGCAGTTTAAGCAATCAATTTTGTAAATTAAATTTGTTTGTTCCATTTTGGGTGTTTGTGGTTTTAATTTTGTAAATATTTGTTTAGTGTTATTATTGGGTATTTCTGCTATATTTATATTATATGGTTTAAGAACTTTTTTTATTTTATTATTTATTTCTGGTATGTATAGTAAGGGTATGAAATTTTCATTTTTAGCACGGGCGTAGCCAAGGGGGGGTTTTGGGGGACCAAATATTACCTAATATTACCTAATTGAATATATATCCGAACTAGTGGACGTTGCGCGCAGTAACGCCATCTCTTGTCGAGTAGTCGAACTATTTTGTATCGTATGGAAACTCCGATGAATATATAGATATTAAATTTCATGTAAGTATATTTTTGTTGTTTTATTTACTTCAAACTAAACCCCCCCCAAAACTAAATCCTGGCTACGCCCGTGATTGTTAGTTTTATTTGTTATGTTATTATTGTTATATATTCTATGTATTCTATTTTTAATTACCGGTTCGTAAAATGTTTTTGGATAGTTATTATCTTCTAGTGTTTGTTTGATTTTATTTATATATTTTGGTCTATTGTTTGGATTAGTTAAAATAACAGCTCTATCTATTAAAGAATTAATAATACTTTTTTTATATTTATTTGGTGTATAGGATTGAAAATTGAGATGATCTTCCAGACCATACTGGTTTTGTATACCAATTTGTGTTGATATTGCCATCCTTATCATACGTGATGTTAATATAAAAAAAATGTATTGTTTTATTTTTTTCTTCTTCATGAGTAAATTTTAATTTGTTATGAAATATATTGAATTTGTTTAAGGTATATTGAATTTTATTTTTAAGTATGCATAATATGCAATCATCTACAAATCTTTTATAAAGTAAGTAAAGTAAAGTGTTTGGGTTAGAGACGCATCAGCAACTAGGCTATTTAGCGACTGGACCTACCTACAGCTTAACGTGGGTTCCGAACCACGGTCATCAGCTTCCGACAAACCCAGGCCAGCACCCCCCTCGGGCTATAAACCCTTGGTTATGTGCCTACCCATAAGTGTATCAGGAAACCTACCGACTGGCGAGTGACCAACGTAGAACACTTCTCAGAAGGCATCCGGCCTTGCCCAGCCTTTAACTGGCGTGACTGAGGGGTGATTCGTAGTCGGATTTTACACTCTTGCCTAGAAACAATCACAAACATTTAGAAAAGATAAACGGACAGAAGAAAGAAAAATAACCATCCGAGCGCTGGAATCGAACCAGCTATCGCTCCAGCGCGGATTCGGCAAAGCAGGCGCTCTTACCGCCGTACCAACGCGACCGGCAACTCTTTTATAAAAATAAGGTTTAAAATCGAGAGTATCAATAACTTTGGTTTCAACATATTCCATAACTAGATTAGCAATAGTTGCCGAAATTGGTGAGCCCATTGCTACACCGTAAATTTGGGAATAAAATTGGTTATCATATTTAAAAAATGTAGATTCTAGACATATTTTTGTAGCTTCAATAAATTGGTTTTCAGGGATGGTTGTAAATAACAAAATTTAAATAATTATAATAAAATATAATAAAAGTTATAATAAAAAACAAAAAAGATGGAATAATTGTTAAATATGTCAAAAGTCAAATATATCATTTAAAAATTTTATAAAAAATTGACACATATTACTTAAAAAATTCAAAAAATTAATTGTTTAATTGATATTGGTAGGTTTTTAAATGTAAGTTTGTATTTTTTTTTATATAAAAGTAATTTTTATTTTAGAAGTATTCTGATGATGGTTCGTTGTAGAATCGAAACGTAAATAAAACAATAAAAAATTAAAATTTATTTATTATTATTCTCATTCTAAACCTTAAATGAAATCTGCAGCATGTCATTGTTTCGTATATGCATATGACAGTGCCATCATTGCCCAAGCAGATAATTTTGAGACCACCGAACAGAAATTATCAGAAGCTCTTGACCAAATGACTGCCTACTATAAGAGGAATCAACCTAACCTCTCGAAGACCCAAAACCTGCGCCTTCCACCTGAGAAAAAGGCAAGCGACAAGGACATTGCGGATAGCCTAAGAAGGCATGCCCCTAGAATACTGCCCAACCCCAAAATACCTGGTTGTCACCCTAGATAGAGCTCGTACCTACAGAAAACACCTCATGAACACCAAGCACAAAGTGGCTACTAGAAACAAGATTAGTAGACTAGTAGGCACTACGTGGGGTGCACAACCCAGGACAGTAAAAAGAACAGCTTTGGCCTTGGGTTATTCAGCCCCGGAGTCGCATGTCCAGTGTAGTACAGCTCTAGCCATGCCAAATAAGTAGATATTTTACTCAACGAATTCTGTCATATCATCACGGACTGTCGGAGACCAACACCGAATGATAGACTATACTGCCTTGCCGGCAATGCCCCCCTTTAGTATCAGACGCAAAGTAGCAGCCAGGAGGACCGACTCCAATCGAAAAAGAGTTTCCTGCACACACTAGAGAATCTTACCAACACACTGCAACAAATTAGATTAGAAACGTAGCAAAATAGGAACTCCCATCTTCCAGATTGGTTTATAAAAAGGGGGGAACTTGGGGAGGAATCCCCAGACTACACAGAGGAATGGGTGATATGGAAATCACTGAATAGACCAGAGTTGCAAGATCCAAAAGTAATATTAACAGTTGGGGGGTTTTAGACGAATGAATGCTGTGCGATTGTGGACATGAGCAGGCTACTGCTTATCTCATACAATGCGAGCTATGTCCAAACCCCTGCATCATGGAAGAGCTCATAAAGGCTACCCCAAACACGCTAGATATGGTCAACGGCTGGTCTAAAACCTGTTAGTACTCATGTTCTGTGGTGCTTTGTATGTTATGTCTTATACAATTTTATCTTTACAAATTTTAACTACGGAACTTGTGGTGTTCATATGATTTCGATGCTTCTGACACGATTGTATGTATGTATGTTGACTTTCAGTTAATTTCAACTATGGTAAAATGATAAAAGCAGATTGTTTAACTTTAAATGTTTTTCACACCAATAAACTAGTTTTCAAAGTTAGTATTTTTAGTGTTTTTGAGTATTATTTTAACCATGGGTCGTGGTCCAAAACATAGTGAGCAAAAAAGAGAATTCTGGTATTGAAAGAAGAAGGATTTTCCAATTGTAAAATTGCTAGGAAGATTTCATGTAGTTCATCAATAGTCGATCATTTTTTAACGTAAAAAGTAAGATTCAAATTCTTCCCTACCTCCACGCGCCATCATGCAGGAAGAAGGTGTTCAAACAAATGTCCATAATGTTCAACGTCTGTTCAAGAAAACCCAATGGACTCAAAGAAGAAAAAAATAAAAAAACAACCATCGCTTACCTCTTATCACAAGAGAGACTGCTTGGCGTTCGCTTCAATGGCCCAGATGGATAACAGCAGTACTAGCTCGAGTGGTATTAATGGTAATTATTTACAAGGCTCTTTGGGCAGCCATCGGATTTAAAGAAATTTATGGTTTTCGCAGAAAATCTGAAACGCTGAAAAATATAAAAGTATACTTGAAGTGCAAAGGTCAGGTTTTAAAGATTTAACAGGACGGGAGTTTGTTTTCCAACAAGACAAAGCTCCATTCCACAATGCAAAACTTATTAAAGATTGGTTTCGCCCCAATCCAGCAACCGAAGGATCACAGTCCACCTAAACGATAAGAATAGTGGAGAATAGTGGAGAATAGTGGAAAGACTATTAGAAACGGACTACCTCAGGGGTCCGTATTTAATACTAATGAAATAATATACTAAATGAAACTCCAGATACTATCTCCCGTCAATTTATATATGCACATGATATCGCCATGAGTATGCAACATAAGGATCTTATTTACATAAGAACATATATTTTTGATATTTTTTGAATTTAGATTGTGGCGAAAAAACCAAATAAACAAAAAATATATGAACACGCCACAATCATTCAGACATTACTAACATAAGGATCCTGACTCCTGTAGCAAAAAGCTTACAACTGACCAGGCCATCCTCGAGTCGTACTATAGGAAGTGGCGACTGATACATAATCCGTCCAAATCAGAAGTCTGTGCTTTCCATATCTCAACGAGAGAAGCATTTGCTGAACTGGACGTGGTTTTTGGAGAAAAAAAAGGCACCATCCCACTCCGACTTATTTTGGCGTCATCCTGGACAGATCCCTCGCTTACAGGCAGCATATCTCCAGGGTGGCACAGAAAGTTAAGATCCGAAACAACACTATTTACAAGTTGGCAGGATCATCCTGGGGAGCGAACGGTCAGACACTCCGAAAATCTGCGCTAGCACTCGTTTACTCCTCTGTACTTATAAACTGGATGTCCAGTTGAATAACACCATGAGAACTATATCTAACACAGTGAAATCAACACTAACCGCCACGCTCCCCCCTTTGTGTAATATTGTTCCTATCGAACTGCGCTGGTTGAAGACAGCGAAAGAAAAATGGGGAAGAATTGTCCATACGTGAGTACCTGAATAACCTGCCACGGTATAGGTTGAAATCGCGCCATCCAATCTGGATAGACACAGACTTGAAAAATGAAATGTGGACATCTCTCCTTCAAAACAGCCCTACCAGGAATGTCGACCTTATCAATCTGCGATATAAGGAAATGCTAGGTTTGAACCTCTGGAGAAGTACCTGGAGTCGCGCTGAACAGATTTAGAACCAGACATGGCAGATGCAATGACATGTTGCACAAATGGAAGATAGTGACTTCCCCTGAATATGACTGCGGTGACCCATATCAATCAATGAACCATCTGGTGAACTTCTGTCCTTTGAAAAGTCTCCCAGCTGACCTACGTGAACTCAATGATACCACGCCTACTGCACTGAAATGGCTCGACGACCTCGACGTGGATATATAATCGTCTAGGTACATCCTCTTTGGTTGAATCTCTGTGTGTATGCGCGGAATATGTGTGTTTTTTTATGATATTGGAATTTTATATGTACTTTGTGATCTTTCCTTTATTTTTTCCTTATATTCAAGTTAGCCAAAATTTAATGTATTGCTAGTTCTCTTTTTATTTCATTAAATGTCGTTTCAAACAAAAGTAGAGATAAAAAGTGAAATTTTAACCGCCTGGGACAAAATGGACCAACAGCATATCCAGTCCTTGTTTCAAACAATTACAGTAAGAATTTTTGAAGTAATTCGATTTAATCGAGGGTTTACAAAGTATTAATGAAGGTAAAAATGTATAATGTGTTAATAAATTGTGTTCTCTTTTAACTGAATTTAAATGCTGTTATCATTTTGTCGCAGTACAAAGTAAAAAAAAAATAAAACCTCTTCAAATCGAGGAACTATTAGTTTCTCACTCTAACCAACTGGTATATGAGCAATTAATGTTAAATAGCTCTATTTAAAGCAAAATTGAGAAAGTTTTATCCAAAGAAATATATATAAACTCAAAACTGTTTGAACCCCTATTTTTATGCCGGAGAGTGCACCTTAAGCAACTTAAAATATTTTAAGTAGGTAAGAATATAATGTCAGATTATGAGTTCGAACTTCTGACGCTATATCTAAGATCAGATTAAACTACAATATTTATCGGAATTAAAACCATTGCAATTCATCCAATTACAATGTTTACCGACAAAAAACAATGTTATATCGTAAGTGGATTATTACAGCAATTTGTTGCTGAAGAATTTTTTTTTTACAAGAGGCTGTCAAGATGTTAGAAGAAATATTAATTCGGTAACAAGTCAGGGGTATATGGTAAAATTAGCAGAGTTTCGTAATTCGACTTCGACTTATTTTGACAGGTTTTTGGGTTAGCCTCGCAGGCTCTTACCCGTTTCTAGTCGGCTTTGACCCTATATGGGCACTAATTTTATTGGGGCCTCTATTTGACCCAGGAGGTTGCCTAGCAAATGGCATGACATGTTGTAAGAGAAGAAAGAATAGTGTTTTAGATGAAGTTCTGGCGAACTTCAGAGGTTAATACGAATGAAAACGAAAATGAAAAATTTTACATTTTCCCCGTCAGAGAGTGACAGGTATTCCGTCTGAGCAGCCGATCGATCGAGAGTGATCTTTCGACTGCCAGACCACGGACAGGATTATAAGTCGTCGAAGCGGTCTTATGCAAGCCGGGAATCGAATATTCGATACCGTTCTGCTTGCGGCCCGTATGCGATTTTGGGGCATTGCGCTAGATTACCCGGGAAATCCGGATAAATTGTCCGGTATAGACCGGACTAGCGGATTTTCGCTAAATTTCACCGCTTGGACGAATTTATCGTAGATTTGGGAATAGAATTCAGAGACCGGGGGAACACCGGTCGCTCTCATGATCTGGTTATTCCGAACATACCAAGGTGCGTTTAGTGCCATACGCAAGGTTTTGTTCTGGAATCTTTGAAGTTTTTTAGGCAAAAAACGATAATAGGTAATAAGACCGTATAAAAATAGGGATCTTTTCATAACTTTATAAAATAGAATTTTTACTTTCAGGGAAAGTTTACTAGAACGACAGATCAAGGGGCACATGAGTTTGAGGATTCCGTGCCCCTTGCTAATTGTAAGCTGGATTTGACTAGGCCATTTGAGAGAGCGGTCGAAATGGAGATCTAGATACGTGGCTTTTTGCAGCCACGGGATTGGCACTTTGTCAACCAGCAATCTGGCTTCGCTTGAAAAGCGATTTCTGGAGAAGATAATCGCCTGGGTCTTTTTAGGATTGACCTGCAGGCGCCAGAATTTAAGCGGTTATGAATAACCAAATCGGTTATGAATAACCGAGGTGGGACGTGACGTTGAAAAGAAAGCAGTGTCATCCGCAAAGAATGAAACACTGACGTCACGGAAGTGAGGAAATTTGACCAACCGGCCACAAGTCCGGTGACAGGGGAGAACCTTGCAGGACTCCCGACTCAATAGGTTTGCTCGTGGAGAGGGTTGATTTAATTTTAACTTGAAAGGATCTACCTTTCAGGAAAGAATTTATTAGCATGATTAGGTCCCCCGGGAAACCTAATTCGAGTAACTTAAAAATAAGTCCCTCGTGCCATACTTTATCGAAGGCTTTGGAAAGGTCTAAAAAGACAGCGCCGAGACGCTTGCCCGACCTGAAAGCCTGATTAATTTCGCCAGCTAATCTGGCTGTCTGTTGCAAGGACGAATGTTCTCGTCTGAACCCAAACTGCTCGTTTGGTATGATACCATTGCTGTCGGTAAAGTCATTCACTGCAGAGAGAATGACTTTTTCGGCTATTTTAGAAAGGGTATTTATGAGACTGATGGGTCTATAATCCGAAGCCGAACTGGAGTTCGGCTTCTTGGGAATCACAGCTATAAGAGCGTGTTTCCATGATTTGGGGAAGTATTGCAATCGCAGAATGGAGTTCACAATATTTGTGATTTCTGCGATTTGCTTACTTGGCAATTTTCGGAGCAGGCATACTGTGATGCCATCGCTTCCAGGGGCTTTACGGGGTGAAAAACTTCGAATAATAGCCATGACTGACTTTGGAGATACGAGGTGATCCCGCAGGAAGTCGAAACGTGGGTTTTCGGTCATCCGTGTTTGAACAACATAGGAGACCGCCCAATCTCGATCTTCCTGAGCCTCAGGCAGCCTCGGACTCGTCATTTTGAGTCTAAAAGACTCCGCCAGTAGCTCGGCCTTCTCCGAATCGGAGACATGCCGTCTACTACCACCTATTGAAAAGTCTGCTAGGTCTTCTGAACCTAACCTATCATCGCTAGGTTCGACTCATATCCCTTGAACGGTAAAGGCTATAGAATACAACGTCCTCTTCGTTGACAGTAGCACAGTCTGTTTTTTGCGTGGCCAGCGGTAGGAGGTTGTTTTCCATCCATCTCGATACTCTCAGTGGGCCAGTGTTGGCGTTGTTCATCACTATCTGTTTGTTGCTGGCTGTAACCACCATGGCTACGTCGCCTGCGAAGCCAATCAAGGTCGTGCCCTCGGACATATTAATTTTAAAAATGTATTAACGCTGTTAATTTTAATAATTATTGTCTCCTTCTCGGCCTCCAAGATCAGTCTTCTTTAAGAGAGATAGGATGCCTATGACATCTACCAGCCTCCCATCCACTCCTCTACATCTCAGCCTGTCCAAAATCAGCTGCCAAGATAAGCTATGGAAGGTATTTTTATAACCAGCATGATGACGGCACACAATCTCCTGTGACGTTGAGAGTATGCTGCCAAGTGCTTGGCTATACCCAACACCTCGTTTATCGCTCCTATAGTTTGCTTTCCTTTTCTAAAGCCGAACTGGGTTTTAGACATGCCACCTGTTCGTTCTATTTATATATATATATATATATATATATATATATATATATATATATATATATATATATATATATATATATATATAAAAATATATATATATATATATATATATATATATATATATATATATATATATATATATATATATATTTATCATCATCATCATCATCATCATCAACCCGTATCAATCCACTGCAGGATGAAGGCCTCTTCAGCATGCTTCCAACTATCGCGGTCCTGAGCTCTTCTCTGCCATTCCGAGTTTTCGGTCTTCTTCGTGGACGTTTGCGACCAAGCGGTATCCAGTCCAGGACCGCCCTGGTCCATCTTTCGTCCCATCGCCTCGCTACATGGCCTGCCCACTTCCATTTTAATTGCTTTATTCTTCCAACGATATCACTCACTTTCGTTTGTTCTCTGATCCATGTGCAGGTGTTTCTATCCCGTCTAGTAATGCCAAGCATACATCTTTCCATTCTCCTCTGTGCTACTCGAAGTTTTTGAACTAACTGTGATGTGCTAGGTCAGAACCTAGCATTGCTAGGTTCGACTCATATCCCTTGAACGGTAAAGGCTATAGAATACAACGTCCTCTTCGTTGTCAATAGCACAGTCCTTTTTTTGCGTGGCCAGCGGTAGGAGCTTGTTTTTCATCCATCTCGATACTCTCAGTGGGCCGGTGTTGGCGTTGTTCATCATTATCTGTTTATTGCTGGCTGTAACCACCATGGCTACGTCGCCTGCGAAGCCAATCAAGGTCGTGCCCTCGGACATATTAATTTTAAAAAGATATGACTGCTGTTAATTTTAATAGTTATTGTCTCCTTCTCGGCCTCCAAGATCAGTCTTCTTTAAGAAAGATAGGATGCCTATGACATCTACCGGCCTCCCATCCAATCCATTACATCTCAGCCTGTCCAGAATCACCTGCCAGGATTCGTTGTGGAAGGTATTTTTATATCCAGCATGATGACGGCACACAATCTCCTGTAACGTTGAGAGTATGCTGCCGAGTGCTTGGCTATACCCAACACCTCGTTTATTGCTCCTATAGTTTGCTTTCCTTTTCTAAAGCCGAACTGGGTTTTAGACATGCCACCTGTTCGTTCTATATATTTATATATATATATATATATATATATATATATATATATATATATATATATATATATATATATATATATATATATATATAAAATCAACATCAACCCGTATCAATCCTCTTCAGCATGCTTCCAACTCTCGCGGTCCTGAGCTCTCCTCTGCCATTTGGGTCCTATATCTAATAATGTCATCAGTCCATCGAGTTTTCGGTCTTCTCCGTGGACGTTTGCGATCAAGCGGTATCCAGTCCAGGACCGCCCTGGTCCATCTTTCGCCCCATCGCCTCGCTACATGGCCTGCCCACTTCCATTTCAATGCTTTATTCTTCCAACGATGTCACTCACTTTCGTTTGTTCTCTGATCCATGTGCAGGTCTTTCTATACCGCCTAGTGATGCCAAGCATACATCTTTCCATTTCCCTCTTCTTCTTCCTCTTGTCCTGGAGGTTAAGTTGACCCGAAGGCCCTGACTTGTATTCACTGAATTTTTTCGGACGTCACGACAATGTCGCTTGTTCGAAGGGTTTTAGCTGCCGTCCTTTAGGCATGGAGGTGATGACCGAAGAGGATGGTCATACTGGGGCAACGGCCGGCAATGAAGCTGCCGTGGCTCTGATTAGCGGATTGTCCGAAAGGGATGCCGTCGCTAGGAATTTGTCCAGCAGTCTGGACAGGAATGTCTGAATCTCTGGTGTGTCAGTTTCCCGATGGATTTGCGCATTCCTTACAAACCATGGGGCACCTACTAATGTGCGAAGAGCACGTGACTGGAACGATTGCAGAATTGCAATCGACGTTGGGGGGAGGTACGGGAACCAGGCCTGAGATCCGTAGGTGAGGACGGATCGGACCATGATTTTATACAGGGTTATTCGGATGTTCAGCGAGAGCTTACTTTTGCCGTTCATTAGGGGGTAAAGCAGACGAGCCATGGCTCTTGCTTTCCCGGTTACCTTCTTTAGGTGCGGCACCCACGTGAGGGCCTTCCATTTCCCTCTGTGCTACACGAAGTTTTTGAACTAACTGTGATGTGAGTGTCCAGGTCTCACCTCCGTATGTCATAACTGGCAGGACACACTGATAAAGACTTTTCTTTTCAGGCAAAGTGGTAGTTTGCTCTTAAACACTATGTTGGGCCTGTCAAATACCCGCCAGCCACATTTAACGCGTCGCTCCACCTCCCGGACGGTATCCCCTTCCATTGAAACCCTCTGCCCAAGATATATATATATATATATATATATATATATATATATATATATATATATATATATATATATATATATATATATAGTGATCTACAACTTCCAAATCCGTTCCTAAAAGAGAAATCCTTTTGTCCTCAGCAAATTTATTAAACATGACCTGACTCTTCTTCTGGTTTATTTTTAAGCGAAATAGTTCCCCAGCCTTTTACAGCTCTTGTACGTGTCTTTGCAGCTTCTCTGGGTCTTGTGAAGGAAGAACGATATCATCTGCGAATCTAAGATGATTTAAGTACACACCATTAATCCTTATTCCATCTTGTTTCCAATCCAGCTTATGGAACACTTCTTCCAGGCAGGCTGAGAAAAGAAGAGGCGATATTGCGTCCCCCTGCCGTACGCTCCGTTCTACATTTATTCCCACCTCAAGATCGTCAAGGTGGACTGTCGCTGTAGCTTCATCATATATCGATTCTAGTAGATTTACATAGGCTTTCTCTATACCTTGATTAAGCAGTGCATCCATTATGGCCCGCTTTGAGATTGAATCAAATGCCTTTTCATAATCGACAAAAGCCAAGTACAGTGGCATAATGTATTCGTTGTGTCTTTCTGTGACCTGCTCTACCAAATTGTGGATTACCTCGGAACAACAGAGAGAAAGAAGGGCTGTCGCTTCGTTATTTTGATGTCCGTTCGTGCCGGTTGGACGCGGTTGTCTCGGTCTTCCGTCTATTCGGCTATTATACAGCTCTACCATATTGTGGATTACTTCGGAACAATATAGGGGAAGAAGTGCTGTCGCTCCGTTATTTTGGTGCCCATGCGCGCGGGTTGGACATGCGGTTGTCTCTGTGTTCTTTCATCTATTCGGCTATGATACAGCTCTACCAAATTGTGTATTACCTCGGAACAAGAGAGGGGAAGAAGGGCTGTCGTTGCGTATTTTTATTGTCTGTTCGCATGGGTTAAACACACCGTGGTTTCAGTCTTCTTTCCTCTATTTGGTTATTATAGAACTCTAGCAACCTATGGATTATCTCGGCATAAAAGAGGGGAAGAAAAGCTGTCGTCCCGTAATATTGGTGTCCATTCGCTCGTGTTGGACACCCGGTTGTCTCGGTTTTATTCCATCTATTCTGCTAATATAAACCTCTACCAAAACACGAACAACGAAGTAGAAGAGAATTTCTTACAAAATTGCGAATTATTAGGTCACTGGAATCACGATGGCTTGGACATTCAAAATGGTATAAATTGTTTCACTTCATTGTATTAATATTAGTTTTATAAAAGAGGAAAACTCTCTTATATACCTATTGTACATCTCATTTGTAGAGTTTTTAATATTTTGTACGCATAGAATATGCGTCGCTCTCCTTTTGCCAATTTTTCCATCAGTCATAAGCTCTACCAAATTGTGGATGGTGTCAATACAAGGTGGTCATTTTCTTCCGTGCATTCGGCCATTATGCATCCATGAATTCCATGAATCCTCAATACCAAAGAGTAATAGTGATTTAGTTCAGACCGACACGTCCGAGAATGACATTATTATCTCTTAAGCGAATAGACTTTATATAAGGTAAATTCTTGTTTTTTTTTTAATAATTTATAGATAGTTTTTGAATATTTTTTTCAGACACATTGTTCGTGAAAATAGAGGAAAATTGCATATATCGTTAACCATGTTTGTATCACTTGGAGATAAATCAATCCTGAAGACCACTTTATCGAATATGGAAAAAAAAAGGATTTACTGAAAATAAAGGTAATACTATTTAAGCAATATTTGACTGAACTAATATTTTCTATTTTGGGCAGGTTTAATTTAAATTAGATGTGCCAATACTGGCGATTCAGCTGAGTCTCATAGTGGATCCAACGTCGAACTTTTTTTCGGGGAGGACAATTATTGTTAGCCATTAAAAGTATCGCTTGAAACATTTGTATTATATTAAGACGGTAGAGCGAAAAGTCAGATGCCCTTTAATTAAATATACTATTTTTAATCGAAAATCTATTTTAGATCCGAATTTAGATTCGATTTTTCAAAACCAAATCAAAACCAATTCGCTAAATGACAGCGTTTTTTGTCAATTTTTCGTTTTTTTGATATTTTAGCTTAACCGAGGCTCTATCACACCAATGACTCGAATAATTTCATATTTTATCCTTTAGGTCAGAAATCGATTGTGGATTGTTCTTATAGACCTGGCTTTTTACGTAACCCCAAAGAAAATCACAAAATTACTGTGTCAAATCAAATGATCTTATTGGCCAATTAACATCACCATGTCTTGCAATAACTCGTCCAGGAATTTTTTTTTTCTCAATAAATCAATTATTTATTAACAGAGTGAGGTGTAGCGCCGTGCTGTTGGAATCATTCTCCAGATACTCCAGATCAATATTATTCAATTCACCCTACAAAATTCCAGTTATCTCACCATATCGAACACCATTCACAGTTACGTTCCTTCATAGTTACAGCTTCACCAGCAACATTCTGAAAGAAATACGGCTCAGTTACACCTCCTGGCCATAATGCATACCAAGCTGTAACTTGTTCAGGATGTAAAGGTTTCTCTAGAATCAATCGTGGATTTTCCTTACCCCAAATGCGGCAATTTTGTTTATTAACATAGCCACAAATTTCATAGTGTGCTTCCTCTGAAAAGATGATTTGTATCATTTGAACCTTATATGTCTTCAAAGCTAAATTCTGTCATAGACACGCCATGTTGTGGATTCACTGAGTCCAAATTGTCGACTAATGGAAATTTCTGGGTCTTCAGCAACACTTTTACGTACCAAATCAGTATGTTTTTGTGAACGACCACTACGACAATATATTGCTCTTTTATCTTCCACCGAACCAGTTTCTTGAAATTTGTTTATTATTTCAGCAACACTTTCACGTACCAAATCAGTATGCTTTTGTGAACGACCACTACGACAATATATTGCTCTTTTATCTTCCATCGAACCAGTTTCTTGAAATTTGTTTGTTATTTGATCATTGGCAAATACACGACCTTTTGGATCATCCAGTGGCTCTAGATCCTGTGTTATTTGAACCTTATATGTCTTCAAAGCTAAATTCTGTCGTAAACACATCATGTTGTGGATTCACTGAGTCCAAATTGTCGACTAATGGAAATTTCTGGGTCTTCAGCAACACTTTCACGTACCAAATCAGTATGCTTTTGTGAACGACCACTACGACAATATATTGCTCTTTTATCTTCCATCGAACCAGTTTCTTGAAATTTGTTTATTATTTGATCATTGGCAAATACACGACCTTTTGGATCATCCAGTGGCTCTAGTTCCTGTGTTATTTGAACCTTATATGTCTTCAAAGCTAAATTCTGTCGTAAACACGCCATGTTGTGGATTCACTGAGTCCAAATTGTCGAATAATGGAAATTTCTGGGTCTTCAGCAACACTTTCACGTACCAAATCAGTATGCTTTTGTGAACGACCACTACGACAATATATTGCTCTTTTATCTTCCATCGAACCAGTTTCTTGAAATTTTTTTATTATTTGATCATTGGCAAATACACGACCTTTTGGATCATCCAGTGGCTCTAGTTCCTGTATTATTTGAACCTTATATGTCTTCAAAGCTAAATTCTGTCGTAAACACGTCATATTGTGGATTCACTGAGTCCAAATTGTCGACTAATGGAAATTTCTGGCTCTTCAGCAACACTTTCACGTACCAAATCAGTATGCTTTTGTGAACGATCACTACTACAATATATTGCTCTTTTATCTTCCATCGAACCAGTTTCTTGAAATTTGTTTATTATTTGATCATTGGCAAATACACGACCTTTTGGATCATCCAGTGGCTCTAGTTCCTGTGTTATTTGAA
This sequence comes from Cosmopolites sordidus, assembly GCA_031761425.1. Classification (NCBI taxonomy): domain Eukaryota; kingdom Metazoa; phylum Arthropoda; class Insecta; order Coleoptera; family Curculionidae; genus Cosmopolites; species Cosmopolites sordidus. The sequence goes on along the minus strand of JARFXV010000713.1, from coordinate 718,481 downwards.
CCTTATATGTCTTCAAAGCTAAATTCTGTCGTAAACACGTCATGTGGTGGATTCACTGAGTCCAAATTGTCGACTAATGGAAATTTCTGGGTCTTCAGCAACACTTTAGCGTACCAAATCAGCATGCTTTTGTGAACGACCACTACGATAATATATTACTCTTTTATCTTCCACCGAACCAGTTTCTTGAAATTTGTTTATTATTTGATCATTGGCAAATACACGACCTTTTCGATCATCCAGTGGCTCTAGTTCCTGTGTTATTTGAACCTTATATGTCTTCAAAACTAAATTCTGTCGTAAACACGTCATATTGTGGATTCACTGAGTCCAAATTGTCGACTAATAGAAATTTCTGAGTCACAGCAACACTTTCACGTACAAAATCAGTATGCTTTTGTGAACGACCACTACGACAATGTATTGCTCTTTTATCTTCCACCGAACCAGTTTCTTTAAAATTGTTTATTATTTAATCATTGGCAATTACACGACCTTTTGGATCATCCAGTAGCTCTAGTTCCTGTGTTATTTGATCCTTATATGTCTTCAAAGCTAAATTATGTCGTAAACACGTCATGTTGTGGATTCACTGAGTCCAAATTGTCGACTAATGGAAATTTCTGGGTCTTCAGCAACACTTTCGCGTACCAAAGCAGCATGCTTTTGTGAACGACCACTACGACAATATATTACTCTTTTATCTTCCACCGAACCAGTTTCTTGAAATTTTTGAGCAATTCGATTGACAGTGCTTTCAAATAGACGATTGTGTAAACCGTAAATATCATGTAATTTTCTAAAAATATTTTTCACTTCATTTTTATAAATGTCATACATTACACTTCTGAAATGAGACTAGAGCTAGGCAAATTCACAACGTCATCTCTGTTTTATTCAAGAATTTAAAAAACCGATCAATTTGAAAGATCCGTTGCATGTCTAAACACCGCTGCAAAATATTTTCTCGATTGTGTTTTTGATCCGCAGTGAGTAAACGCGACACCTATCGTGCTGACAGGTTTCTGATGTCCAAATGCTCGTCAAACGTTCCGCACACCTTTTTCTAAGATGGTTACCGTCTCCCTAATATCTCTAACCTTCATTTTGCAATCAGTGAATACGATATCACGAATTTTCTTGACCTCACTAGTGACCTTAACGAAGCTTATTCTGGTTCGGCCTTATCGAAATTCAATAAAGCACTTCTGAACTATAAAATGTGAAGGAGTAGAGTTGTGTCTTTCATATAGCATTAAGATTCACGCAGCGTTACTAGAAATTAAGCTGCTTTTTAGAAATGAAATCACATTTGCTATCGGAACGCAATTGACTTTTCACTCTTCGACCTATTGGTTATTCAGTTCTTCTATTCGAACCTTCGATGTGAAGCACTAAACTCCAAGAGATTTACCACTAACACCAAATCACTTTTTTTAAATTCTCGACGCACGTTTCAATAATCATGTTAACATCATATTCTCCTGATGATGCTAACATGGTCGATCTGGTGTTTAGTGGTAAATCTCTTCAAACTCAATTGATTATTATGTTTTCCATTATTTTATGTAAGGAAACATTTAATTTAAGTAAATTTAAACTGTTAAAGTTTTCAACTCTTTGCTAACATTTCGTTGTAATGGAGCCTTTCATATGAAAATCAATTACAAGACTAAAATCAGTCCCATAAGTAAATAAGAATGGTTATCGTTATACGCGGGATTATTCAAATATATATTCAAATTTTAGAGGCGTAAAACAGACTTAATTCTAAGATTACTTAATTCTTATTCATTTTGGGAAATTACTGCTATGAGCATTGTTCGAAAAGTTCTTCTGTCAACGAAAACCCAAAATTTTAGATGTTGATGTTACATTTTTCAAAACTAAGCCCTTTATACCACCACGAACTTCATCAATTACATCCATTTTTAAAAAAGTATTTAATGTACTCAATCGCCAAAAAGTGGCAATTAGAAGTACGCGTCCGAAACCTCGCAGCATGCCATCTTACAAAAAATACTTGACAAATATCACAGTTGTTTCGTAACATTTGCCCCATCTTTGTCAGGTCCAGGATTTTTCGAATGATCCTCGTATTGGATCTTAACACTCTTCCAATTAATAATCATTTGATGTTTTTTTTTTTGATATAAGGTTGTCTTTGTTTAGAAATTCTCACATAACAAAATTTACAGTTTGAATTATTTCATTAAACAAGTTACATTAAAATTTAACTAATTAAATTATTTAAAAATTAATTAATTTTAAACAATTTTATAAAACTATGTTCTGAGCAGGGATTACGTTTTTATTTTCTTTATGGTTTACCACTTACATTTTTATTTATGTTTGTTTATATATCATGTGAATCAACTGTTTTCCTAAAATTATTCTTTAATATACATGAAAAATATTTAGTAACGAATTGTATTAAATAAAGTAAATTCACTACTAAGTGAAATGTATTGAGTGAACGCCTTTTTTGTATTAGTAGTTTTGTATATCTGTAAAATTCAGAGCATTTATAAATATATTGCTAATTAAATGTATTTATTATATATTTTTTAATTTTTCTATTCGACGCACGTTTCGCTAATCATGTTAACATCATTAACATCATTAAATCTCTTCAAGCTCAATTGATCATTATTATTTTATATTTTCCATTATTTTATGTAAAGAAATTGTAATTTATTTTTAATCTAATTAAATTTAAACTGTTAAAGTTTTCAACTCTTTGCTAACATTTCGTTGTAATGGAGCCTTTCATGTGAAAATCAATTACAAAACCAAAATCAGTACTATAAATAAATAAGAATGGTTATGATTATACATGGCGTTATTAAAATATATATTCAAATTTTGGGAGCGTAAAACAGATTTTATTCTAGGATTAATTCATTCTTATTCGTTTTGGTAATTAGTTCTACGAGGATTGTTCGAAAAGTTCTTCTGACAATGAAAACACATAAGTTTAGACGTTGATGTTACCTTTTTGCAAAACTAAGCCCTTTTATACCATCACGAACTTCATCAATTACATCCATTTTTAAAACAGGCAATTAAAAGTACGCGTCCCAAACCTCGCAGCACGCCATCTAACGAAAAATACTTGACAAATATCACAGTCGTTTCTTAACAGTTGCGCCATCTTTGTCCAGGGCTTTTCGAACGACCCTCGTATTGGATCTTAACATTGTTTCAACTAATAATCCTTTTATGTTTTTTTATATAACGTTGTCTTTGCTTAGAAATTCTCACATAAAAATATTTACAGCTTGACTTATTTAATTAAACAAATTAATACAAATTTGACTAATTATTAAATAATTTTAAAATTAATTTGAAACAATTCATTTTATAAGACTATGTTCTGAGCCAGGATTACGTTTTTTTTATTAATGGTTTACCACATACATTTTTATTAATGTTTGTTTATATATCATATGAATCAACTGTTATTCTAAAATTATTCTATATTATACATGAAAAATATTTGGTAAAGAATTGTATTAAATAAAATAAATTTACTACTAAGTTAAATGTATTGAAAAAGTGTTAGGGTTAGAGGCGCATCAGCAACTAGGCTATTTAGCGACTGGATCTACAGCTCTTAACGTGGGTTCCGAACCACGGTCATCAGCTTCCGACAAACCCAGGCCAGCACCCCCCTCGGGCTATAAACCCTTGGTTATATGTCTACCCATAAGTCTATCAGGAAACCTACCGACTGGCGAGTGACCAACGTAGAACACTTCTCAGAGGCATCCGGCCTTACCCAGCCTTTAACTGGCGTGACTGAGGGGTAATTCGTAGTCGGATTTTACACTCTTGCCTAGAAACAATCACAAACATTTAAGTAAACACACAGAAGAAAGAAAGAAAAACAACCATCCGAGCGCTGGAATCGAACCAGCTACCGCTCCAGCGCGGATTCGACAAAGCAGTGGCAGGCCGCTGCTCTTACCGCCGCACCAACGCGACCGGCTGAAATGTATTGAATGAACGCCTTTTTTGTATTAGTAGTGTTGTATATCTGAAAAATTCAGAGCATTTATAAACATATTGCTAATTAAATGTATTTATTGTATATTTTTTTAATTTTTCTGTAACTATAAGACTTATAACAATAAAGCTTTGCTTTAAGGAATACTTGTGTTTTAATTTAATTAAAAATTTAAGGACCATTTATGTTTTAATTAAAAAAATTATAATTACATGCAGTTTAATTACTCTTACAATATTACAATTTTTTTTAACTTCTTACAGATGATAGACCTTCTAAACGTATATGATCTTGTCTAAAACAAGAAATCAATTAGGGAAATGTCTAGAGAGCGAGGTAAAATGCCAACGTTGAGAATAAAATGTTTGCTTTTTGCAAGACTATGCCTTTTATAATCTTGTAACAATACCACTTTCTCTCGATTACTTATCATTGGCATTAGAGGTATATACGTCAAATAAGAGGTATATATCAACAACAGAACAAATTCCGTAAATAAAGCAAATGTTCGGTCTTTTCAATTTTATTTTTATGACAATTTGAATAAGATAATTTACGAGTAAAATAACAAAATAAATTTATCAACAAAAAGTTGTTTTTTATTGTAGAGCAAAATATATGTGACGAGAATTTTGGTTGTTCAGAAATTTGTTGCCATAACACCGGCAGTGGTGTTTTTGTAACCCTGATGATAGATGCATTTGAGATGATAGTACTAATGGCTTCTGGTCTGCCTACTGTATGGTGCATTAAACTTTGGATTGTTAATGTTTTTGTCTTTTTATTAGCAGCACATACTCAGGTAACTTAACAATTGATAATTGATGGCTGGACCACCACTAAACGAACAAAATGATGATGATGAGCTGAATGGCACAGGGTGAAAGTGTCTCTAACGATATCTCCGGATACCTAGCGCCCTCCGGTAATAAATAGCTTTCCCATGGTAATTCGGGGTTCTGCCTTGGATGACCTCTTTTTCCCTTGACCCAAAACTAAAAGTTATGGAGATAGAAATAAATAAAAGTAATTTTCAAGGCGGTAGGATTTTGCAGACAAGAACCCTTCAGAACCGTCAGGAGGATTTGTCTGGGGTTGGTGAGTCTGGAGCAAGTGGCGGCTCCCAACTCTATGGTACCACAAGATTGGCAACGGAAAAGGTAATAGAATAACTGGATACACCTAAGAGAGGTCGAAGAACAAGACCTCACTCTACCTTCGGGCTCGCACGCTGTCCGGCGGACTGCTCCTAGGAGAGCTCGCGGCCGACGTATAAAATGGTCAAAAGAATTAAATACCAACGTAATCTCTGCATTTTATTACATTAATTGCTGCAACGATGGTGCACTTCCAAGGTGTAGGTCATCCATTTATAAGGAATTTATACGGAGACGCCTAGAACTAGATATCACTCAACAAAACATACCAGAGAGAAAAAACGTTATAATCAAGAAATATTATCTAACCTCCACAGAACGCGATGAGATAAAGAAAGAAGTGGCTAAAACCATACATCAAACAATGCCAGTAGTGACAGAAGCGGTTGAGGTTCTTGAAACTATAACGGAAAACATCAGAAGCACAACAATAACAAATCACTTAGAAGCACTCCACCAACAATACAGCAAGATAAAAGCCAAAACCATAATTTGGATACATTAAAAGATACCAGAGACAAATTCTTCACTAATATGGCACTTTACGAAGGAACTGACCGGTTTTGAAAAATATTCATAAAGCCAAAGAAATTGTATCGACAATGAATCTAGTATTGAGAGAGTTCCTTAAAATAAATTCTGATATATATATATATATATATATATATATATATATATATATATATATATATATGTGACCAGCAGTTGACATTGTATTGTTCAACTGTTACTGCTTAACGGATAACGTACTTATTATCCTAGCGCAGTGAGATAAGATCATCTTAAGCAAACCTTTTAGTGGAAGAGAAGATTGGAAAAAAACATAGAAGGTTTGCGCGGCAAGGCAGATATAATGAAAGAATACTTGAAAAGCCAGCTATTTAGAAAAGTTACTTTCCCCTTGAAAAGGGAATTTTTCAGGGTGACTCTTTGTCACCAATGTGGTTTTGTCTGGCTCTAAATCCTATGTCTACGATTTAGAATCAGTCTGCAAGCGGGTTTAGGTTCCAGTTAACAAACATCAGAAGGATATCACATCACATCAGTTATATATGGAAGGCCTAAAACTATTCGCAGAGTCCCAGAGCAAACTCCAATCGCTTATTAAAACTGGGAATAGCACAAAATCAAATGCTAAACCATACAGCACTCGAAGATGAGTTTCAAGATAAATATAAGAAAAGAATAACAAAGCTTCTGAATACAAATCTCTCAGGGGGGAATATATGTAAGGCAATCAATACATGGGCAGTACCGGTGTTAACACATTAATTTGGAGTGGTCAAATGGTCAAACACAGAACTGGAAGAGCTAAACCGCATGACTAGACGACTTTTAACAAAATTCCGTTGTTTGCATACCAATTCTTTTGTGTTGAGATTATACATTCCTCGAAAATATGGAGGTAGAGAGCTTACTAACATTAAGAATTATGTCTTTATCAGGAAAAGAAGCTTCGCCAACATTTTCTAAATTCGAGAGATCAACTTATGAGGCTCGCAATTCAGTTTGATCACAATTATACGCTACTAAAACTGAGCCATGCAAACTACACTATCGAAATAGGGACAATACAAAACAACATAAATCTCTGGGAACATAAATCAATTCATGGTAGATATGTAGAATTATTAAATGGCAATAATATTGATAAGAAAGCTTCTCTGCTCTGGTTAGACGATAATAAACTATATTCGGAAAATGAAGGTTTTGTTATTGCTATCCAGGATAAAGTCATAAAAACCAACAATTACAAGAAATATCTTCTTAAAGAAAATACTGAGGATGTATGTCGAAAGTGTGGCAAAATAGGAGAAACTGTTGAGCACATAATTGGTGGATGTCCTACTTTAGCAGAGACCGCATATTTAGGAAGGCATAATCACCTTGCTAAGATAATCCACCAAAAACTGCCACTTAATCATGGTCTTTTACCAACATCTAGTCCGCCGTATTATAGATACGGATATATATGTATATATGTATGTATATATGTTGGTGGTTAGACTCATCAGGGTACCGACATATGCTCTCTCGCCAAGACTAGGGAGTCCCTCTCTATAATCAAACAACCCATATTTTCGCCGACTTCTCGTCGGATGGCTTATAAATGCAGTTTTTGACTTCTTTAGACTTCGTCCAACGAGACAACAGTAATCAGGAGTTATATACCCCCGACCGTTGAGTTCCACAAACTCATGTGGAACGCACAAAAACCTGCGTCTTCGCCATAATGAGCAATGGTTAGTTGCTTGACCGGGAGGAAGACCCACCCATCCCTTACATTGGAGGGCACATGTTTCGTCTGATGGTGGTTAGACTCATCAGGGTACCGACATATGCCATCCGAAGAAGTTCATTGTTCTCATCAATTAAACGATCTCTATTGTAGGTATTCAAACCTCATATAAAAATTATTATAGCTAAAATAATCGAACATTAATTTCTCAAATTAGCAGGAAATTATAATATATGTTCAATATTCCCAGAATAAAAAATACGAGTATTGGGAATATAATATATAATTATTTTTTTCTTGTGAATAAATCTACAATCAGTTTTTATTAGCAATTAAATTATTTGCTTTATATCCTAATTATATCTTAAAATGTTTATAATGGAGTGTTTATCATTTTCCGTTCATATAATTCATACATTCACTGAGCTAAATTTTTATGCATAATTAATCCAATTTCAGTATAGAAAGAAGGCATACGACATTAAATAACGGTAATTATTTCAATTTGTTTTTTTTTTTAATAAAATATTTAAAATCTCTATCGCAATAAATATACGAGCAGAGCCACTTTATTTGTTTTAAAGGTAAAAATTATGTCGCAGGTGCAACTTCTGCGTCAAGCTAAAACTCTCATGATCATTGGAGGGGTATGGAAAATGCCATTATCGAAGAACCGAAATATAGAAAACATTTATAAGTTGTACGCTTATGTAATACAACTGTTCTATGTTCTAGTTTCCTGCAGCATGTTTGTAGAATTTTTTTATTTACTCAAAGGTGAAGATGTAAAGAAATTAACTGATAATCTAAAAATCACCATTAGCTGCTCTTTGGTGGCAGTGAAGGCTCTTATTTTCCAGTCTGGCGTTTTTCCCAAACTTGTCGAGAAGATGATTATTGAAGAAAGGAATATATTACATTCAAATAATGATGACATCAAAAATTTGTACTGGGAATTTGTTGGGTACATTAATAAATGTGCCAATGCCATTCTTGTTATAGCTGGAGTCACAGCTGTTCTACTCGTAATGGCCGGAAGTGTTATAGGACTGATGAGTAACAACGAAACCAAACCTATGCTTTTCTTAGCACACTTTCCATTTGACCAACAAAAGCACTATGCGCTGTCCATGATAATTCAAATAGTTTCAGTTGCTATTGCGACAGTGTACTTTTGTATGTCTCAAATATTTTACATATGCATTTTGACTTTTGTTAAGGCCAAACTGAAAATTCTGCAATTTCATTTCAAAAACTTTAAAAAGGATTCAACTATTAATGCTACTGTAGTGATTAAGGATCTTATTAAAGTACACCAAAACATTATAAGGTACGGAATATAATATTGCAAAGCGTTAATTTATCTTTAAATCATATTTCTATTGCAGCTTTGTTGGTGATTTGAATAAATCAATAAAATACTTGCTCCTAATTGAATTTTTGTTAAGTTCAGTCAACATAGCATCAGTAACTTATCAGTTAATATCTGTAAAATTAAATAACAACATTTAAGAACTCTATTTATATTTAAATTTTTGTAGGCACCGACTATAGCAGATTTGTTGTTTTCTTTTAGTTACCTAATAGTTCTAATGGGGCAACTTTTTATTTTAGCTTGGCACGCCAACGAAATTAAAACAGAAGTTAGTATTGAATATACTGAATTAATCCCAAGTAAAATATATAGATTTATGTTTTAACCACTAGAGTTTAGCCGTTTCTGATGCGGTTTATGAATCTGCATGGTATAAGACCAGTAGTGAAAATCGGAAGTTAATTTTTATGATTATACTTCGATCTGACAAACCATTGTATTTAACAATTGGACCTTTTAATCCCTTAACAACACATACAGTTATTTCTGTACGAATAATTTTAACATATACAGTGGTGGCCAATAATATAAGAGTGGCGGAGCCTTATTAATATATTTTGTTGAAACTCATTCTTACATTGTTTCTAAGTATTTAGTCTGAATACAAACAATTACCTTATTCATAATTATACGTTCATGAGATATTTTAATCAATCATAAAAAAAAAACTAAAAGATGTACTTTAAAACTGTTTGGTCTATATAATTACCGAAGCTAAATTGTTTAATTTAAAAACAAATCGTTGCTTTTATAACGAATACGATCAAATGGTCACCATATGTAATTACCAAAGTTTTGAAAGTATCATATGTGACCCAAAAACTACCAGAAAAGAGAGAACATCCAAGAAAAACGAGTAAAAAATTACTAATTGTATTGTACGCGAAGCTTTAAGAAACATTTTGCTACCTCTGTTATTAGGAAAAATCATGACCTAAGTAGCAGCACCAGAACCATAAGACGACGTTTACAATAGAAGAACAAATATAATATAGTAGTCAGGAATGGTCCGTTTTTAAGTAAACAGAATATAAAGCAATTAAAAATTTGCAAAAAGAAATTGTAGTGAAGATTTCCAATGTAACTAGAAAAACGTTCGTTTTACTAATGCAACTAAAATTAATTTATTTGGTTTTGATAAATTGTATGTAAAAAGACATATTAATGAAGAATTCAATCCATTTTGAGTTCAGTGAAGCACGGAGGTGGTAACATCAAAGTATGGGGGTGCCTTGACAATTATGCTACCTAAAGTTGAAGAAAATATGCCTTTACAGTGGGTCTATCAAGACAATGATCCTAAATAAATGGCTCATGTGGTGAAGCAGTGATATGGTTTGATCAATAATTAAAAATCAGTAATTATAAAGGTTAAATAGTTCGAGAATTACACATTTCAGTTCTTTTATGAATTGAAACTTAAATTAGTCTTCTAAAATATCTCAACACATAATTATGAATATCGTAATGGTTTATATTCAGACTAATACCATGTATGCCTTTTAAATGTTTTGTTAATTCATTCTGGAAAATTAATATTGTCTTTGAAACAATATAAAAATGAGTTGAAATAAAATATAGTAAGGCTCCGCCATCCTTATTTTATTGGCCACCACTGTATATTTTAGCATCATGTTAATATTTATTGTAGGTAATGAATGCTGCATATTCCTTTATTATGATAATGACAAATAGCAATTGAGGTTTGTCCTATAAAAATTTTAAAAAATAATACATGATACAAATAAATCTTAATATATTATATATTCAATATCAACATCACATTTCTACAATTTGTTGTTGTAACTATAAGAAAATTAATAAACAATAAAACTCTTCAATTGTCTGGAATGTTTTCCAATCCTTTAAGAACGTAAGCATCTCCGCTGAGCCTCATACTTCTCAGATACTGAAATCGTTCATCCTGGTCAACCACACTTCTTCGGTACATATTTCCAACGACCAATTTATTGATTACATAAGCACTTGCATGGGGTAAGGCCATTGCAACAACAATAATGCCAAAACTAGGTAAAATTTCAAACCACATATTTTGAATGTATAAAATATTTTTTTTTTAAATCTTGTAGAAATTTATAAAATATCAATTGAAAATTTAGATAATAAAAATAGAGGTTATGTAGACCTTTTGACATTCATTCTTCTTTTGTATTATTTGCAGTTTTATAATTATATGCCCAAATACATGGCGCTCTCTATTTCAATTTAATTATAGTTATGTTACCTCAACACATTATTATAATTATTAAATTACTTCATGTTGTTTTGCTTAAAAATTAAGATAGCTTGATTATTTTTGCCTGCAGCTGTTTATAAAAATTATAACTTAAATATATAAAAGAGGAGGAAAGTACCATATCGAAAGAAAAAAATTATAGATCAAAAACTATTGAATGTTACAAAACTGTCGATTTTAATAACTCAATATCAAAATGAGACCCTTCACGCTCAATAATTAAAAATTGTTCTCGGGATTTTAAATTCGAAAGATGCACAGGAGCACGAAAACAGATACGGTTAAAGAAAATGATTTGGTCCACGAGGTGGTACTCACTTATCGAACTATTGTAGGAAAATTGACAGCAGAAATATGTCGGGATGTTAAACAAATCTTGCATTACAAATTGGGTATTAAATTTAATTGCTATTATTATTTTTTTTTGGCAACCCATTTCAAATGAAAACAACACGAAAGAAGTAGAGTTGACGACGGAGATAACATGAAATAATAAACACTATATTCTCAATTCGTCGTAAGAGGGAGAGGGAGAGAGAGAAGGTCGCATCGATATCGAGGTTATTTAGCGACCAAAAAACTTTGCTTAAATTTAGTACTAATACTAGGGGAACTAGAATTAGAAGCGGTACTGATATCACAGATTACGGTATCACCCATGAGTTATATCACTGGTGTAGTTATCACAGATATTTGGACTGGTTTGCTTATGCTAAAATCAAAAGTATTGAAGCAATTATCGCTTTGAATGACTAGATCTTAATGAAGAAGTTTATTTCTTTCAGATAGGCGAATGTGTTAAGCATATCGGCAGAGCAAAGATTTTGAGTAAGGTCCTGATTCAAGTCAAAAAAAGATCTGATGGGGGATAATGCGGTGGAATTGGTGAGGATGTGTTTAACAGATTGGAGCTCATTGCAAAATTCACAGAGGTGGGCCTTCTCGTTTTAAAAGGAATTCGTGAGAAAATCTACAATGTTCAATCATTCAGCCGCAACCATTTAACTGTAGTTTTTCTATCTATTAAACATTCTGGAGGAGGTTGGGAATGCATTAACGATTGAGTATAACGAAAGAGAGATGATCATTAGGATGAAAGCTGCGCATTTAAGGAAGACATTGCTGAATTGTGTGTTTTGCAAGCCGATTTGCTTCCTCATTATCCTTGATATCCTTATGATCAGGACACCAGACGAAAAGAAGGGAATAATCCTGACCAACGATGTCTTCTACAAGGTGTGTAATTAGTGCAATAAATGTGACGGAAATAAAGCGATTTTGGATTACGGAAAGGGCTTTCTTGGAGTCAGAGAATATGATCCAGGAATTTGTGGTATTTTACTTGATATAAGGGAGGGATCTTTCGATGGCCAATAGTTCGGTATTAAGGATGCTTGTCGAGGCCGGCAGTTTAAATTCTGAGGATGTTCTATCGTGTACAAAGCTGCAGCCGACTCCTTGGCCCGACTAAATTAATTGGCATGGAGAGTAAGATTGGAGTAAGATGTTTATATTAGATTTTTATAGAGAGGTACAGGTAGGTATTCCTTATCATATCTTAGTAGGGAGAAGTCTACTTGGATGGGCTGTAGTAACCAGGGAGGAGAAAAAGTAGTACGAAATGAAAACGGAGCGTGAAGTTGGATGTTAGACACTTGCTGAAAGAGGTGTATTGGGTCAAGGGCTAGATTGTGAGTAGATGGGAATGGAAGTATTGGGGTTGAAAAAAAGACTGCTTGCCGGGAATGAATGGTCTGTGTCAGAGATCCGTGCCGTACTTGAAGAGAAGATAGTTCCTTCTGATGGTTAATGGTTCTAAACTCATGATGCTGTGTAAACTGTTAATTGAGCTAGGGGTGAATGCAGCATTTATGAGTCTTAAGCATGAGTTTTGGATGATATCTAGGGAGCGCAGGTAGGATTTAGAGGCCGAAACGAAGATTATGCTATCATAGTCCAATTTGGCTCTGATTATGGCTTTGTATAGTTTGAGGTGGTCCGAACTCCAAGTATTGTTTGAGAGCATCTTTAATATTCTCAGATCCTGAACACATTTGGCCTTCAAATAATGGATATGGTCTTTCCAATAGAGTCTGTAATTGAACGTGAGACCCAGGAAGTTGTGAGTTAGAACTGTAGGGATGATCTTGTTTAGTAGAGTAATAGAATGTAACCGGGGACAATTACGTCTTCTGCAGAACTGAACTGAAAATTTTTCCGAATATAGAAAGGGGCTTGTCAAGTTGGACCATATTCTCAGAGAGTTCATGTTTGATTAAATGATTCTTTTGCAGACTTTTTGATTAGGGGAAGAGTTCAATTCTTCTATTGGAACCTTTGGTGTGAAACACTAAACTTGAAGAGATTTACCACTAAACACCAAAACAGTTTTTTGAACTGCTCGACGCACGTTTCGCTAACCTAGCATCATCAGGAGATGGTTTAATCTCAATTTAATCTCAGATTAAATCATCTCCTGAAGATGCTAACATGGTTAGCGAAACGTGCGTCGAGCAGTTCAAAAAAGTGTTTTGGTGTTTAGTGGTAAATCTCTTCAAGTTTAGGGGAAGAGTAATATAGCAGGATATCATTAGCGTATAGTCTGTGAGAGATCGTAGAGCTTAGGAATCTTTGGATATTGTTTAGAGCTATATTAAAAAGAGTAGGACTCAGCAGTGAGCCTTGAACTCCGTTTAGCAGGGGAAATTGGTCGAATGTCCATCAATCGTGACTGTGAAAAATCGGTCGGTGGGAAAGTTAGATATAAATTCCTCCATACCATATCAAAAGCATTAGAGATTTCTATAAAAGCCGTAACTAGGTAATTTTTCCTTTGAAAAGAAGTCCAGACGTAATTTTGGAAACCTATGAGATGATCAAAAGTGGGTCTAGACTGTCTGAAGCCTACTTGATGAGGATCTAATAGATGTCTGAAGCCTAGTCGATGAGGACTAATGTACCAGGCTATGCCATTATTATTAACCATTATTTCGAAGATTTTGCCTGGATGATCAGTCAGCGAGATTGGACGCTAGCTTCCAGCAAAGGAACTGGGTTTGCCGTGTTTATTAATAGGAATTAGAATATATTTTTTCCAGTCAGAATGGTAAGTGCCTCTGGCAGATTAGTAATTGTATAGATGCAGTAGCATATTTAGAGCCGTTTGAGGTAGATTGCGGATTATCGGTATTAGGATAGTCAGGTCCTGGAGCGCTGTTTCTGTTTCTGGATAGGGAATTTAAAATCTCATCAAAGCTGAAAGGGAGGTTATAATGCTGAAGGAGAGAATCATCGACATCAAAGTTTACTGCCTCGGTGGAACTCTGATTTATCTGCGAAATGTTAAGATGGTCGTCGTCTGATACTGTGAAGTATTTTGCTTTTCAGTTCTATTGCAGATCCACTAATCGTCACATATTAGATCCTGAATTGTTTGAAGTGACCCACTACTGAGAGTTGAGTTTATGGAACTAATGTAATCCGCCCAGGAAGTTCTCTTCGCTTTTAAGATCGTCCTACCAGCTTTTGCTCGGCATCTTTTGAAGTAGATGAGATTCTCTAAACTAGGACATAAAGTGTTTGAAACGATTTAGAGCTGATTTTCTCTCCCTAATCGCAGATTTGCATGAGGACTGGGAAATTGTTGTGGGGAATGCTACAGTGAGTGATACTAGAATTTGCAGCAGACATTATTGAAGAGATGCATGCATCTAAGACAAAGTTCTCGTCCACGGACGTCATATTAGGAAAAGTGTAGTCATCACAAAATTTGGACCAGTCTGCTTTGGAAGGGCTAAAGGTTTTTCTGGGCAATTTGTTTTCATGCCAGCCGATGGTGGAGATTTTAAATTGGGAAGTGATCATTACCATGTAAATCATTCATGATTTCTCATTGTAGGATAGGGTAAAGGTCTGGAGAACATAGGGATGAAAAGGAAAGGGAAGATAGGTAAGCATGAGTCTGGACTGGAAGATTTAGGAGGAAAATGTTTTTTAAAATTAGGAAATCCTGTAAGATTGATTCTCTATTTTCTGTTCTGTAGGAGCCCTACATTAAATTATGGGAGTTAAAATCTCCATAGATAATGAAGGGAGGAGGAAGTTTGGATAAGATATTGCTTAGATTTTGCAGTGAGAAGGGCGTGGACGGAGGCATATAGGCGTTGCAAATAGAGACTTTCTTTACGAGATGAGTGGTGTTTGCACTGACTTCCAGAGTAGAAATGATTTTGATGGTGGAGAAGTCTAGAATCAAAATGGCTACTCCACCCGAACTTTTTGTAAAAGCCATTAATAATATGTTGAAGTATTGATGGGTTGAATGAGAAGGTTGATAGATCAGCTAGCCTGATGATTGGTTCTACTACGTTCTAATATTCCAATACTACTTTCTAATGTTAGGTTTCCGAGAAGTTGATTTAGTATCTTTTGGCTTTGAATGAGGCTTGCAGTCTAGGTCCATGTCCTCAGTGGCGAAGGCTTTTATTAGAAAACTGGATGAAGATCTTCGGACCTTATGCGTCGTTTTACTGAACTGAGGTTTTGAAGGTTCAGTAGGAAGGGTTTTTGAGGAAGTTGGGGGAGTGGAGGGAAAGAAGGCTTTGGAGGGTTCTGTTGTGGGATTTTGGAGGAAGGAGTTGAAGAGGAAGTGTGATTAGGAGGGAGAGAAAGGAGGAAGTAAGGAGTCATGAGGTATGGAAGTTTGCACCTTATGAAGTGCTTTAGGAGGACTCAGGGCATATCGATGTCGCATTGCATAGAAGAGGACGCCGTGATTTTGCTGCAGCTTGCAATGGTCGCGTAACTAGCAGTATTGGAGGGGGTGGAGCTTTTAACTTTGGCAACAAAATATGGGACCTTCTCAGAGACTTTGATTCTCTGGATTTGGAAATCTTCTTTAAAAACTGGGCAACCTCAGTACTTCGGTGAATGATCACCCTTACAATTGGTGCACTACAAGTTATCAAGAATATTTATGATCAAGATTTTATGTCCCGTTTCCAATGCGTGTTGACAAATTCTAAATTTATTAAAATCGCCCTTTCTAAGAATGTTTTTATGTTCTTTTATTCGAACATCTAACAGTCTAGTCTCATCTATATAGAATTTGCCACATTCGCAGGAAATTTTATGTATCACATTTTTGGTATTCTGTTGTGTGTTGTTTGGTTTGGTTTTTGTTAATATAGATATAAAATTAGAATAAAAGAACATAAAAACCTTCTTGGAAAGGGCGATTTTAATAAATCTAGAATTTCTCAACACGCATGGGAATTGGGACATAAAATCAATTGGAATAAATCCAAAACGGTATTAAAAGAATCGGTTACAAAATATAGAAGATTAAAGGAAACCGCTATAATTAATTTAAATAAAAATAACTGTATTACTATGCCTTCGGTAGATTTAAATATTAATATGGTTCCCGATTCTAAAGAATACAATTAAACACATTTAAGTATTTCAATACACAATCAGTACAGTAGACAATCACACAGTAAACCCCACTTATATATATTTTTTGGTAGTGTGTCACTGTCATAAAAATCTATTATTGTCAATGTAAGTATCGTTGACATACACAAAAAATATATTTACTTCCTATTTTTACTTTATATATAGAAATTAATATAATTTATTTTTTAGATTCGTTTTAAAAACCGGGGGGGAAGACCCTCCGAAACGTTAAAAGTTTGTATTTATTTTAGTAACAATTTTATATTTTATAAAATTTTGTTTATTAGGCAAATTTATTATAGAAAAGAATCACTGACAAATTTGTCTCCGTTTGGTTTTCTGTTTTTACCCAGTGATTCTTTATTTACGTAAGAACAGATATTTTTGATATTTTTTGAGTTTTAGATCGTAGCGAAAAAGCCGAAAAAAGGAAAAAATATATGAACACGCCACAATCATTCAGACATTAGATGTAAGATTATGCACAAACCAAGGATGATAGTCTGAGGGATGGGTTAATCGATAGTTGATAACCGTGGTTCGGAGCCCACTGTAGGTTCTATCATTAAATAGCTTCAGTTACTGATGCGACTTTTTAAAACTTAACAATAAATTTGGAAAAATGCAGGTTTTAAAGGTTTAGAGCCACATTAAAGGATCTCGTGAAGAGTAGCGCATTTTAAGTGCTTTTAATTACCTTATTTTAGGTTTTGGAACACTAGTAAATACAATAAGCAACAAATGTAATCATAATATTTAATAACAAAATTTGGATTACAAAAATTCCTTATTACTAAACAAATACACCTTTAATGAAAAGTGTTTAAAACAACAAAAAACGAGTGATTAGTAGCAACATGTACATTTTTGTGTCATCAGGGCTCGACTAATAATAATTAATGTAGTTGATAACAAATATATTCAACACTGATACCCTGCAATGAGCAACTTAAAGCCCAGCTTTGTTAGCTAAATTAAAAATATAGAGGAACTGAAAAATTGCACATTAAAAAAACAGATCCAATAGAGGGCCTCGTGTAAGGCCTAAAACTTTGGCATTTGATTTTATTTATATCACTTATTCGTACATTTTATGTTTGGCTCTTGGAGCTGTATAGCTTAGAATAGTTGTTAGTTTTTCTTGAACAGTAACGCCACTATAAGCGATTGAAAAAACCAGCCATGATATTTCAATCAATATCTGATGTTATTTACCATGGCAATTTTAAACCAATTTGATTGTTTTTCTTATTTTCTCGTAACCGAAAAATTCCAATCGTTATTATAAGGCACTGCTATTCTAGAAAATGAAAACAACATAAAACAAACATAAAAATGCCATGCTGCCAACCTTTATCATTTGAGACTACGACTTCAACTATCACTTGTCTAATAAAAAAAAACTGCCATCAGCTGATATGCATTCTGACAAGGAAACTCTCCATTTTTAATTTCCTTTCACCCAAGTATTAATAGACGTCCCTCCAAAATTCATGTCAAACGAAAACACCAAATAACAAAAAACAGGTCTTCGTTATTTATCGAAAGAGATAACAGTACATAATAACAACCATTGTCCTCTTTCTGATAAAATCGTCGGTCTTTATTCAAAAACACAAGACGATGATTAGTAGACATCTTTTATCACAGCTCAAGGGGTTAAAGGAAGTTAGGATTGGTGATGTTTCTTTGTCAAAAGGCGGGCTAAAACTACGCTGCCGAACATACAAAAAGTCAACCTCTCAACTTATAAATACTTATCTCGATGCTACTGATTCACATCTGTTTGTTCTGTTGCTGTTGATGGGGTTTCCAGTGATTCGTTTTCTTCGCTCGGCTGTCGTTTTTCCATTTCAGCCTTAAGACTTTCTATATGTTCAGAACTAAAACAAAAATGTGTGTATGTTATAAACAGTATAGAAAAAAACTACTAGCGACACCTATTGAAACAATTTATAATTTGAAAGCTGTATATATCCTCTATAAAACGAGACCGCCATCATTATCATTAGAATTGATCAACGGATTGCCAAGTTATAGCGCTGAAGGTCATAAAAACAGGATGGAACAAAGAGCTAATATCAAATTTTGTTCCAAGCTCGGTAAAATTTTTACAGAAATATTTGGATTGATGAGAAAAGTTTATGGTGATAATTGTTTATCTTGTACACGTGTGTTCGAGTGATATAAGAGATTCCAGGGCGGTAGTGAGCGCTTTGGAAGACGACCCAAAGCTAGGCTGGTCAAAAAAACAAAATCGTGATGAGCTGGTGGAAAAAGTGCATAAATATGACCAAAGACACAATTCATGAAATTTTGCCAAAGGATTTAAACAAACGGAAAGTCTGTGTTCGATTTGTTCCCCACATCTTAAATGAGGACCAAGAAATTGCTAATATTGAACATTGTAAGGACCTTATTGAATCAGCCAAACGGATCTGCACATTCCTGGAATCAATTGTAACTGGTGAATGGTGACTTGATGCTTCAAGTACGATCATCAAAACAAAGCACCAAAGTGCTACATGGAAATCCCCAGGCTCTCTGAAATGGAAAATAATGTGCTTCCAGAAGTGATAAGGTGTACAATATTGATTTGTTTTTACGACTCTAAAGGTATTATACTTCGAGAATTCGCTCCAAAGGGTCAAAATGTCACTGATGAATAGTATCTGGGTGTTATAGAGCGTTTGTGAAAGAGAATTGTTTGAGTAAAGAATGAATATTGAGCGCCGGGAAATTGCGTTTTTGTTGCACGATAATGCACCATCTCACAGGACCGTCGAAGTCCTGAATGTTTGGTGAAAAAACAAGTCTGTGTACTTCAACATCCTCCGTATTCACCTTATTAATTTCCGTGTGACTATTTCTTGTTTTCGAAACTTAAACTGGCCATGAAAGGAACATTTTATGACAGTGTTACACAAGTCTAAGAAACTGTGACGACAGTCATTGAGGCGCTTCCGAAAAACGACATAAAAAATGAATGCGAGCATTGGTTGAACGTACCCAGCGTTGTATTGATGCGGAAGGGATGTATTTTGAATAAAAATAAATAATTTCGGCAAAATAACTAATTGCTTTTTTTTAATTTAAAAAGTTCTGTATATAATTTTTTGAGTATTAAATTACTGTTATATATAGATGAAGGTAATCAAAAATTGGCACTTTACAGACATAGATTATGTTGTTAATCTCTCTGATTTCAATGGATTACAAAACCGTGTTTATTATAATTAAAAGAAATTTTACTTAGAACTTGCGATGATGGACCAAATGGTGGTCTTTTATTCGACAAATGAAAACAATTGTTTTAAGTTTAGATTATCAATTCTTCTATTGGAACCTTTGGCGTTAAACACTAAACTCACCAAATCTCTTTTATAATTTCTCGTTACGCGTTTCGCTAACCATGTTAACATTATCAGATGATTCAATCTCTATTAGATCAAACTGATTGGAGCCATGTTAGCCGCGGTGGCCTGATGACAAGGTAGTTAACGTCAACGTGGTAGCGAGTTCGATTCCTGAACTTGGTGTCGACCTTTTCTAAATGTTTGTGAATGTTTCCAGGCAAAAGTGCAAAATCTCACAAGAAATCACTCCACAGTTACGCCAATTCGAGGCTGGATGCCTTCTGTGAGCTTTTCTACGTTGGTGACTCGCCAGTAGGTATGTTTCTTGGGAGAATTGAAGGTTAAGCACAAAACCGAGATTTTGGATAGCCGATGACCGTGGTTTGAAACCCACGGTAAGATGTAGGTCCAGTCGCTAAATAGCCTTCTTAGTTGCTGATGCGCCTCAAACCCTGAAACCCCACTTTTAGATCAGACTGAATCAGCTCCTGGCATAATTAAGAAATGGATCATCAGATTAGCGAAAAGCGCGTTGAGAAATTAAAAAAGGGTGATTTGGAATTTAGTACTAAATATCTTTGAATTTAGTGTTTCACTGTTGAAGGATCTAATGGTGAAATAAGTGAAAGTCACACCAAACTATATCTGATGAATATATAACTTGCTGAATAGTATAGTTTAAAGTTTTGTGTAAGTAGGTGATATTTATTCTAAAATTCTGTATTTACAGCAATCTAGTTCATCCTGACGAAAGAATAATAAGATAAAGGTGATGTAATTTAAGAAAAGTTAAATTGAAAATTAATATATCTAATTATAAAACTGACATCTTTTTACAATACCCTCTTATGTTTTTGCTTGTGAAGTCAAAAAATGAACTTTGAGTGAAAAAATTAACACATTTTTATTGAGTTGTGAAGCCAGATATCTATATATTTTGTCCTTAGTTTTAATACACTCCATTGATAATTGTGATTCATGTAGAACCTGTGAATACATATGTTAATGATTAATATAAAGTATAAACCAACCTGATTTGAACAAAAAGTATTCCATTGATCACATTAAGCATATCTAAAACGGAACCCATTGAAGGAGGTTGAATTTGAATTGGAGGTAATGAAGCGCCATTCTTTCCTGTGTAGATTTCATTCATTTTCTTTTGAAGAACCACAGCTTGCTGAGTGAGATGTTTTAAACATTCTGAAGATTCTTTAGTTTTTTCATGATTCTCGCCAAGCTACAAGATATAACATTGAAACTCTGAGACATAACAGACAGTTGAGAATATTCTACTTGTTGTTTGTAGATGGTGAAAGCTTCTTTTTCGTTGTTCAAGGCCGACCTGAAATTTCCCATGCAGCTCTGCGTTCTGGCCACCAAATGGTAGACAACCGCAACCTTTAAGGATTTGGCACCATAGTATTTTATTGTTAGGGCCAAGGCTTTCTCTAAGAAACGTAAAGAGAGTTCATATTCCCCAACTGCATGTAGAATTAAACTGATGTTACTCTGCAATTGACACATATAAAAATTAACATGATATTTTTAGGTAATAGGTGGTCTTACATCTAAAAGTGCGACTTCTGGGTGGTTCTCTCCACATACTATTACAGCTAAATACCTAGCGCGGTATAGAAGTTTCAAAGCTGTACTAATTTGACTATTTGCAAAGCAATAGAGTGCTAAATGGGCCTGGAATATAAAAAAATATTTTATTACGATTTCTATTGGATTATTTTACAATAAATTAAATTGACGAGATGTTTACATAAATGTATGAGACTGGTAATGTAACGTTCGATCTGGCTACACTGTTACCTTCCCCTTATGAGGGGAGGTAGGCCATCATTTGATACGTCTTCAGTACGAGTTTGACTTTCCTAGAGCCACTTGGTGGTCCGCAGCAATTCTTTTTGTGAACCACACATTTTTGGTGCGTTCTAAACATGAGTGACAAGAACTTCAGGCAACGGGGCGCTAACAAGTTTGGACACAGTGCGATGGAAACCTCGCAACGCAACTGCAAAAAGTTATGAAAATATTCCAAAATCCGGGATCTTGTACGTTCTGATCGTCGATTGACGGCCAGAATAATTGAAGAAGAGTTGAATTTGACCCATACCACAGTTCATCAGATTTTAACCAATGAATTGTGGATGAAGGAAATTGGGGAAAAGAAAAAACACTATTTCCATAGGCCTGTTGAAGTTTTGCAAAAGTTAATAGATGCGGATCACCAAGTGCCAGATTTCGTATTGCCAGATTTATACACCTCGTAAGTCGAAAATACTTCGTATTTTTTATAATTTTTAATGCTCATAAAAATTTTAAAAACCAAATAATAATATTTTTTCCCAAGTACTCGCTGAAATTCCTTCTATCAAACATCAAAACTTCACGTGTGAAGTAGATAATACTTCAATTTTGCGATGCAATGATAACTTTTTAATTAACACAATATATACGTCAAACATTCTTACAGCTTTCTGAACACTACTTTTTGAGTAATAAAAAATATATACTTACATATTCTGTTATAGTGTAAGGATGATCAATTCCATTAACGCGCTCTGACATCAGAACTGCCTTTTGTTGATAGGCCATAGCTTCACCATGTTCACCTAAGATGTAATTGAGCCTGGCAATCATTCTTAAACACTGAGCGATTTCTGGATGCATAGCACCATAAACATTGTTAAGTAAATTCAGAGCTTCATTGATTAGTTCATAACCATCTTTTACATATCCTTGTTGAATCTTACTTTGACCTAATAAAAGAAAGACACAAATTACCTTTTTTCATTACCTCTTACCAATATCACTAACCAGTGGTATAGAAATTGTAGGCGTCAGTTGCTCTAGGATTGATATGCTTCACAATAGGAAAAATATTCAAAATGTCTTCTTCATAGAAGATAAGCTTATTTTTTGAGTCCAGATTGTAGTCTCTCAACAATATTTGAACTCCACTTTTTAAACAAAAACCTCTAAGCAAAGAGATTTTCTGTAAACCATATATTTCAATAATGTTTTCAATATCGCTTCCAGTAAGATCAAAGTCAAAGTAAGCTTTTGATTCTTGTCGGATCTGCACCCACAAAGATTTTGGAGTTAGAATGGCCCATTCGTTATTATCGTTGCATGAAAGAGGATTAGTTCGGCCACGCCTTTTGTTGCGTTTCTTGTTCGTCTTACTTTGGAACTGAAACTAAACTATTACTTTTCATTTGTTCAAAAATAGTTATGATATTTACCTCATCAATATTCTGTAATGGATTTGCTACAGTACCAGAGTAGAAGAAGCAGTTTAAGAAATGAGCAATAGCTACTGATAAATTCATCATTTCAGATCCCTGTAGGAATACAGTAAAAATGTGTTTGGCGGATCTCAGTACCAGCTCTGCAACTGCAATACTATGCAAGTATTCTAGCTGTTTAACTTTTGCCAAGAGATTAGTTACTTTGCCTAAGTAACGGATATTAATGCCACGGTTATGCATGGCTTCTGACAAGGTTACACCGTCCATTGGGGCGGAAGAATGGTCTAGACAGTCTCTGATCTATTAATAACATGAGAATTAATCTTACCAATAAAAAGAAAAGAAAAAAAGCGTGTGTGTACTTATGTACGCACGTAAGAAGTTATACTTCTTTGGCGTAATTAATAAAAAAACAACTTTTGACAAATGGCGAAGGTCTTATACTTTTAAAAAGAAAATTCATTGTGTTACATCGTCGCGCGCAACTTTGTTCCCTGCTAAAAATACACTCTGATCTGTTTTGCCAAAAGCGCCATAAGAAGTATAATTTCAAAAACTTACAAATGTGGGTATTTGAACAGTCAACAAAAATTCAGCTGCGTCTCTCACAAGTTGCTTTTGCTTTGCTAACGGAGGATCTAAGCTTTCAGAGTGTTTGATACCAGGTGAATAAACATCTGGATTGAACCTAATATCAAATTCAGTATCTTTTAACGATCCTACAGCTATAGAAGCCGTTTTAACGATGTTCTTGGTGCTTTCTTCCACTAGAAATAAAATACAAATTACATTTTCACAGAATTATGTTGGATAAAACGTACATTCTAATTTTGTTCCATCAGTAATGCTCTCTACAATCTTCTTAGCTTCATCCTCCTCAATTTGATTTTTTTCCTCAGATTCATCTTTCTCCTTATCCTCATCTTTAGTGATCTCCTTTTCCGTTTCTTTATTATCTTTGTTAGTTTCTTCAGTCTTTTCATTAGATTTTGCTTCAATGGCATTATTTAAAATCTTGTCGCCTGATTTTTTTAGATTTAATTGCTGCAAATGGTAGGCTGCATATTTAATAAACATCATGTATCTCGAATCGACAAAGCTATCGATTAATTCTTGACGAAGGCAGCAAAGTTTGTGCTTATGTTCAATTGGGAAGCCCAGCGCTTTAACTTCTTTGCTCAGTTCTTCACCTTCCACTAAAACATTATTTAACCAGAATTAATTGAAAGGAATAGCTCCATTTTACATACATTTAAGGAAATTAACATCTGGTGGGAATGTTCTCAAAAGATCTAAGATGTAGTGACGTCCGTCATTACCAATAATACCTTTGCATTCTACACTCGAACATAATTCCACAGCTTCATCTTTATCATTCAACACATGATGTGGAAGACTTTTCAATTGCTGCCCTGCTTTGTTTAACTGTAAATAATTTTAAACAATTTTTATTCATACTTTTTAATTGAGCGAATATGTTACTAACCAAGTCCAAATATTTAGGATGTGAAAGAACTGTTTTTCCAAAATCTATAGAACCGTAAACAACAGATTGTTCTTGTTCGCGTTCCAAAATTCCAGGAATTATAGATTGGGCAGTAACACGATATCCCCTATAATCGATTACAACTGTTCCCAACGTGTATAAACCTGGTAAATCAACAGCGCTGTAGACTCGTACTCCTTGCAAATCATTGCGCTGAAATATCAACATATATATATATATATATATATATATATATATATATATATATATATATATATATATATATATATATATATATATATATATATATGTATGTCTGAAAGGACATCAAAAGCAAGATTATTATTCATAAAAAAATTAATAATTAACCATAAACTTGTACGTATGTACTAAGTCCTCAACTTAATTATCTGCCCTTACGTTTCATCGACAGCAGAATGTATCCAAATCAGAATTTTTTCCACCAAATTGTTATTTTAAGCGCCATTTTCCAGCTTCAAAAAGAAGAATAATATACGAGCTTACAGCGAATATAATCTGAAAAATCAGTTGTAGACCCGATGTCGTTCGAAGCCTCTGAATATGATTTATACAGTTTTCAGAGATAATGCTGTTTTGTAAACTGCTAAGAAAAGCTGCTAAACTAATAGGAAGATATTCCAGTAATAATGAACTGTAAATTTTGACCTAAATGTCCTTAAATGCAAAACGTTCAAGACAGTCAAAAACGTAGGAGTGGAGAGTTGGAAGCACTGCTGGAAGAAAATCCTTGTCGTACATTGCTAGAGCTTGGACAGTTACTCGAGGTAGAAACACCGCAAATCATTTCTAAACTTATGCACAAACTAAGGGAAAGTTAAAAGGAGAGTCGTTGTGTCATTGATCTCCAGATTCAACAAAAATAACTTCATAGGATTGTGACCTGTGACGAAAAGTGAATCCTTTACGATAAGCCAAAGAGCCGAAACTCAAAAAAACGAAGTTGAAGAACGATTCTGAAAACGATCACCGAATTGGAGATTTGATCGCACCCAGCGTATTCTCCAGACCTGGCTCTTTCGGATTTCAGTTCTTCCAATACCTGCAGCATCACCTGGTTCATAGCCTTTTCACATTACTTGAGGAAGTTGAAAAAAGCCTCAATGACTTTATCACAAAGTTATTTTGGCCTGGGATTCAACATTTGCCTGATAGCAGGCGAAAGTGAGGGACATTATTGTGAAGAGTAAGTTTGGATTACTTTTTTCATAAACAAATGTCAAAGGTAATCAAAAAATACCAATAATTTAGATAAGGGCCTAATATATTCCTGAATAAATTAAACACAATTGGATTTCTATAATCTATACAGTTCCACCTACATAATTTTCCAAGACAACATGGCGCCTTTCCTTATTCAATAGCGACATAGTGATCTTCGTTGATGATTTTGAACTATCAAAAAAAAACAACGCGCTTCAGAATCGTCTAATATCGCAAAGAGATATCAAAAGTCTGAACAAAAGATTTCTAAGTCAATCAAAATTATTTAAGATTTAAAGTTAAGATTATTTTACTATTTAAAAGATTAAAGTTTAAGGATAAAGATTAAGGGTATTAAGTAAACTATTTAAACCAAAGATCATTTGACATACATGTAGTTTTTATGTATAGTATATGTGTACGTACATGTAGTATATATGTACGGTATGCTGCGATAAATAAATATTTGTCCAAAACATGTATGAAAATGCGTGTGAAAGCGGCGTAATCACACAAAATAATTTCTAGAATTTGTTTTTGCTTGATCGTAAAGTCTCTAGACACCCTGTATTTTTGGGATATCTAATTATAAGGATCTTTCTTATGAAAACACTTAGCAACTCAAAATAATCGATATGTCCGAAAGTTTCAAGAAAAATACATTTTTTTACCGAGTGTATTCAATGTTTTATTTTTAAATTTTAAGGCGCCGTTACATCTAAGGTCATTTAGCATCTTTCCAACTTCACTGTATTATTCTAAACTCAAAGACATAAACACCAAATTACTCTCCTTAACTTCTACACGCATGTTTCGCTAACGCACAAATTGAGGGAATATGATACTAACCAAGTCCAAATATTTAGGATGTGAAAGAACGGTTTTTCCAAAATCTATAGAACAGATTGTTCTTGTTCGCGTTCCAAAATTCCAGGAATTATAGATTGGGCAGTAACACTATGGTCATGGTATGGTCACTATCGTCCACATCTAAGGTCATTTAGCATCTTTCCAATTTAACTGTATTATTCTAAACCCGAAGACATAAACACTAAATCACTTTTCTTAACTTCTACACGCGCGTTTCGCTAACCATATAGGCATTATCAGATGATCCAATCTTGATCACCTCCTGATCACCATCTCAGATTGAATTAGCTCCTGATGATGCCGATTTTTTTACCGAGTGTATTCAATGTTTTATTTTTAAATTTTAAGGCGCCGTTACATCTAAGGTCATTTAGCATCTTTCCAACTTCACTGTATTATTCTAAACTCAAAGACATAAACACCAAATTACTCTCCTTAACTTCTACACGCATGTTTCGCTAACGCACAAATTGAGGGAATATGATACTAACCAAGTCCAAATATTTAGGATGTGAAAGAACGGTTTTTCCAAAATCTATAGAACCGTAAACAGATTGTTCTTGTTCGCGTTCCAAAATTCCAGGAATTATAGATTGGGCAGTAACACTATGGTCATGGTATGGTCACTATCGTCCACATCTAAGGTCATTTAGCATCTTTCCAATTTAACTGTATTATTCTAAACCCGAAGACATAAACACTAAATCACTTTTCTTAACTTCTACACGCGCGTTTCGCTAACCATATAGGCATTATCAGATGATCCAATCTTGATCACCTCCTGATCACCATCTCAGATTGAATTAGCTCCTGATGATGCCGATTTCGTTAGCAAAAAGCGCGTCGTAAAAAAAAGTGATTTGGTGTTGAATGGTAAATCTCTTTGAATTTAGTGTTTCACACCTAAGGTTCCAATAGAAGAATCGATAAGTCTAACGTCTGGGTAAACCATTACATAAATTAAACAAACATGTTAGTTGTTGAACCCAACACCGATGGGATCGAAGTTCTTTTTATTGATAGTTTAAAGATAATTGCAGCCTGACATGACCTTCGAGTTAGTTTATTCTGAGATAATGAGACTCCCGTTGTTAGAATAAGTTTACATTGATCGTATCTGAAGCTTTGCTAGAATCCGAGTATTAAACTATCATTCGTCATCTAATTGTGAAACGTTGAAAAATGAGATGGGATCCGGAAGTGTAAGTAAGTATCTTGCTTTTATGAATTTTTTCATATATTAGCGCTTTCCTTCTTTTTTAGGCACGTGTGCTCTGTTAGAGTCTCAATAACTAGGGTTGTCGGATTGATAGTTTAGTTTGTCCAGGAGCCACCTTAGCCGTGATGTCTAAGGCATCAGCCTGAGGATACGGCAGTTAGCGTGAAGCTGGTTCAATTCCGATACTAGGCAAGGATCTTTTCTAAAATGTTTGTGAATTTTTCTAGATAAGAATGGAAAATCTGATAAGGGATCATTACTCTCACACCAGTTCGAGGCTGAGTAAGGTCGGATGCATTCTGAGCGGTTTTCTACGTTGGTCACTCGCCAGTTGGTCGGCTATTCGAGATACTTCTGGTTAAGAACAAAACCAAAGGTTGATAGCCCGAGGGGCGTGCTGACCGGCGTTTTCGGTAGCCAATGAGCGTAGTTCAGAACGCACGTTAAGCTGTAGGTCCAATTGCTAAATAGCCATCTCAGTTGCTGATGCGCCTCTAACCTTAAAACTTTACTTTGTTCACTTTGAGAATATTTTTTAATCATTGTGCGAATACTTTTCATTTTCACACGGAGGTAATTACAATTTCCGGATCCAAAATTCTTGAGACATTTTGAAAAAATGGAAAGATTTTAAGTATATTCCATTATATAAGTGAAAAATATGACTTAATTATTCTTATCGACGATACATTTAATAAATTGAAGGAAAAGTTTACTCAGTTCACTTACAAAATCAATGAATGATGGCAGTTTTTCATCAAAAACACGGGAAATGGCTGGAAGACAAATATCTGGAAGTTTCTCTGGGTGTTAAATCAGTTAGTTCGACTTCATCCTGGTAGACCTATCAAATATTTTGCAAATAGTGAAAAAAATATGAAGAAGCAAAAAGCTCAACATTTACTGCAATCAACTTGTGAAGAATTATCTATCGCCATGCAAGTCGCACTTAATAGATTTGGTCATTGGGACGCATCAAAAACGGTCAACTATTTCATAAACTCAGCTTAATCGTGTTTTGCAACTGAATAACAACTTGTGAATTTTAATTTTTTAGCAGTTACACATTTCACGGAAGAAGATAATGAGGCCCGTCACAAGGATTGCCGCCAATTTCGAGAGCATCACACACAAAAAATTCTCGGGTAACCATCTATATATTTATTATAAATATGTATATATGTCTTATAAGAAAAAAATCAAGTATTTGCCAAAACTACCAAAACTCGTCATTTTTATTGTTTTTGGGCCTAACACGAGATTTGCAACTCATATGGGGTACATTAATATTCAACGTGATATTTCCGATCAGAAACAATTGTCAATGAATTTCGTCCTGCTAAATTGCCTCCTTTCTGCGTCTTGCCCTCCATACTGTCGAATCTTCCGCGACTGTCTAAATTATGTTAAAGTCACACTATGTAACATGTATTATTCATATAATACTCTTTCTGTCAATCTTGAAACTTAATTTAATCAGTACCACACAGTTCTAGTGATAACTTTTATGTATAATGTGTTGTTTATAAAACTTTTTTAGTTTACTATATGTTATAGATGTGTTACTAGTTAGATTTATGCAAGTAGACTTAATGCACTAAATGAGAAGTATACTCAGAACTTACTGGAGCAACAAAAGCAGCAGCATCACCACCCAGTTCTTTATAATGGTCACGAACATCAAAGCCCAAAGAGAAAAATATGTTATTCCAAATGAACATCTGCATCTTAGCTTCCTCCCCAGGATTGATTGCCATCACATTACCATCTATGACAGCCATTGCACCTCTTGTAGCTGCAGCTACAAAGTCACTGTGAACCTGTCAATAAGTTTTTGTAATATCAATATTTCTACATTGCAGTAAACATCTTTCTAACCTTGAAGATTGCTCTTTCACGCAACAATCTTTCTGGAAGAGTTTTTCTTGGTAATTCTCTGGTAGCTTGCAATTCTTCATTCCAATCTCTAGTCTGTCCAGGAATATGTTCTTCATAACCCAATTTTGAAGAAAATGCTAAAAAATGTCTTGGTAAGTATTTTTTTGTAAATAAAACAATGATTTTTCAATCCATACTGTCTTCAGCTCTAATTGCATCAATGGTGTGTTCCATAGTTGGAGCTGTCCAAGCATAAATCTGATATGGAGTGGAAACTCTTTCAAAGGGATGTCTTTGGCTTCTTTTCTTTTGCAATGCTGCAAAATTTCTCTTGAACTGAGGGGAAATCTGATTGAGCAATTCAATTAAAGAATGGCACAAGTGACTAGGTGAAGATGGTTTTGGATTAAACTCCTCTACTGTTGACCTACATTGAAGCACAAAATAGTATTTGCACTAATTTTTTCATGCAGACATCTACATACTGGTTTATGTAAAATCCTCGTGAACAAGCGGATATATGGTAATGTTTATCCTCCAAAGTAACAACATAAAGATACATAAGATCACCATGTAGTTTTCTGCAGCCTGGTGGAGGATTCCAAGCAGAAGTGGTAAGTACCTAAGTAACACAAAATAGAATGAAAAAAATAAATAAATAATATGAACCTTTTTACTTTCACACACTGTGGTGTTTTCTGATCTTTAAATTGGGGCTGCAATGCTGTTAAAGGTCTGTCTTTGCTATCAGGCATGATATAATCTGGGGGAGTACAATCAACACTTTCAGGGCGCATTTTTTTCTTCTCTTAAAAGCAACAATTGAAAATACTTATCCATTATTCAGATGAATAACATACCTAAAATATCACCTTGGGTAATCATATTCAAGAAGCTGAGAGAATTACATTCAACTCCATTATAAGCATCAGCTGGATCCAATGATTTGAGCAAGTCTCTTACATGTCTAACATGTATTCTGGCTTCACGCATTGTATATGGTTCTTCCACAACCTTGATAACTGAACCTTCTTTCAATCCTTCAATATTTTTCAATTCTGAAAAATTATCCAAAGTGTTCCCATCAAGTTGCAATGAAAAGCAAGTCCTATGACATGTGTCTTCTCTATCCATGAGTAATTGATGAATTTCTTGAACAAGTTCCATGCTTGATACTTGAATATCAAATGCTTCAATACCTGGACTATGGATTTTTACTGTAAAACCAACATCTTGGATAATAAAAACTTCATCTTTGTTTTTATTTTCACTTTCATCTTTTTCCTTTTCTTCAACATCTTTGGTTAGCTTATTTTCTATATAAAAACTATTATATTAGAATCAACCTTAATAATTTTGAATTACTTAATACCTGTCTCTTCAAGAGCACCATTTGCTTTAATATTGCTATTTTTGTTGTCTGGAAGAAAACAATTTAATAATAACATTGATTAAGGTGGAAACAAACCTACATATAAAAATATGATAGTTGAATAAATTAGAAATCATTCTATTAAATTTGTAAAAACTAATTTTTCTATTATTGAATTGGAAAATTATTCACATAAAGATAAATATTTAACTATTTAAATATATCAGAAAATGTTTACATACTTTTGAGGTCATATCTAGATGTAATTATTTAAGGGCTTTAAGTCAGACATCACATATTTACTTCAACTTTGGCAAGTATAGAACATTCAACTAAGAATTATATATTTTCTATATAATCAGTTTTTATTGTAATCCAATAATCTAGTTTGTTGGTACAAACTATATATGTATAAATAATTATGTTCAGATAACAGTAATATCTTTGTAAATTTCATTAAAAATACATTTGATAAAATGAATGTGCTATATTAATGAAATTATATATTAATGTTATATGCATATGGAGTTTACAGATAACCAAAATAATATGATACCACGTTAAATTATGTAATATTTTTTTACTAAGAAAACCCTTACAGAAAGTATATTCAGATATAGAAATTGATATTTAAATGTACAACAGTAAGGTTAATAGGAGTTATGTAACAGCGAATTAAAATATTAAATACAAAGGGTTTAATGTTACAATTATTATTTTACCACTGGAATTTGTACTCTCCTGCTGGTACTTTTTGACGTTATCATTATTAGATTTCTCTGCATTAATTTGTTTTTCACCACTTTGAACTTCGTTTTCTGTAGGACCCAGGGCCATGTTTTCAACCGTAAAACAGTTTGATTTAATTTAGAGCATATAAGTCGAAAAATTCTTTGATCAAATTATGATATTCTAAAAAAATTATACTTCCACTTCCCCGTAATTGAAGGCTCAAACACGTGCTTCGAAGGTTTAATTTACCCCCTCTAAATACCACACTATATTCAATAATTCAATATTAGACGTTTGGTGTATATAAAAGGATCATCTTATCTCACTCTTTACATTATGGAAGCAAGGATGGTTATATTATGCAATACTAATAATTATTTTTAACCAATTAGATAATGCTCTTTCTATTACGTCATGAACGGTTAACTAAAAACACCAATGATCATAAATCATTCCTTACCGTTAAAGGTAGGCAACTAAAAATGCAACCAAATTGTCATGTTGCATATTTTTACTATTATGGCAATATTTAACCTATGTTTTATATTTCATTTTTTGAAATTTTAATCCTATACGGTTGACCAAGAAATTTAAAATCAAAGGAAAATGTCTTCAACAATAACCAAAACCGAAACATCATTACTGAAAAACAAAGAGAAAAATTTAAAAGAAGCTACTAATTCAAAAAATATTGATGAAGTAATTGATAAAGTTAGAAATATAGATAATATTTGTGATTTTACAAAATGCAAGAATAAGACCACCTTAATCGCTATTGATTGTAAATTTTGTAAAGGTAGGTTTTGCACGACACATGGATTGCAGGAAGTTCACGGATGCGGCGAAGCTGTTAAAAGAGAAGAACGAAGGGAATATATGCATCCTGAGTCAAAATTATCCAAGGAGAAACATGATCAAGCTCAAACTAAATTAACAGTGAAATTGAAGCAAATGCAGTCGGAGAGAAAATCTAAGCAAGGATTTCAGAATAAAGGCAATAAAAAAAAATAGTTATTTTGGTTTATATCATTACTATTAGTTGAATATTATTTGTTAAATAAGCTTTTTAGTATTTAAATATATATATATATATATATATATATATATATATATATATATATATATATATATATATATATATATATATATATATATATATATATATATATATATATTATAATGAAATGACTTCACTTGCATCTATAATTTGTCTCAATATCTTGTGTAACATTAGACCTGTGTGTTTTAGTATCCTATGTAATCACCAATAACATTAGCTACTCATTCAAAACTAGCCTTCAGAGAGTCAACTATAACACTACACATTAAGTACTTTCCATTTTCACTGCACTCATCTTATTATTGATCAGCCTGAGAATGAATTTCAGTTACTCCATACCTTACTGCATACCTTGATAAAATGAGAATTACAATCATCATCTGATGATGTTAACATGGTTAGCCAAACGCACGTCAAGAAGTTAAAAACAAGTAATTTGGTGTTCAGTGGTGTATCTCTTTGAGTTTTGAATAGAAAGTAAAATATAAATAATTAATGTCTTGCATTTCATTTCCCCTCAGTCAGCTTTTCGTTTGGATAGTAGCAAGAAACAGCACATCTATTTTTTGTTCTATTTTGTTCCATAAACAAAGCTTGTCCATTTTTGTAATATTTATAAAAGTAAAAAACATTTACTATTTAAAATATTTATTTTGCCTAAATATATTTCATTTGTGATAAATGACTTCCACTTACAATCTATTATTTGTTTCAATGTCTTATTTATTAAATATATGGTAAAATAAAGTTATAAATCACATTTTGTCAGTTGATTTGTAAAAAAATATTTTGTTTATCACAGTTGTATTAAAAAAAAACGCATATATTATTAAAATTAAAGCAAAATATGTAATTTGTTATAAACACTGGTGCTTAAAGTAACTAAAGGATATAGAAAATATTTTTTATACATATATATATATATATATATATATATATATATATATATATATATATATATATATATATATATATATATATAATTTTGTTCTTAATGGTTAATGATAAAGTCTACTGTTACAAAGACAATACAAATTACAGCCCACAGTATAACAAATAAGAACCACCCATAATGTTTGAATGGACTTGCATATTTATGTGAGGTATTTCCAAAAGCCTTTAAACATTGTCTTCTAGCAGAAATCACTAGAACTGCTGGTACAATATATTGAACCATTACCCCTGCATAAGACCCTGTTATTTCAACCAATGTTTTTAAATTATGGGTTGATAATGCTACAATAATAGGTGGGAAAACAGCTAGGCTTGGAAAAATCAGTCTTTTTACAAAAAATCCATGTCTCTCAATAGCATAAGGCTCGAAAAATAAATGTTTTAAGTTAGCCTGCATTGTTATAGCGATGATTGGGAAACTTGCACACATTGGAAATAGTGGAAATGCTGCCAGAAACATACCAATTGCTCTCATCATAAAGCTAGAATCTTCAGTTTGGATGAAGTTGAGAGAGTATAACACATCAATTGACTCAAAGGCAAATGACCCTGTGAGTGAGAGTAATAAGTAAAATGAACATATTAACAAGAAATCAAAACTTATTTTGCTCATAAGACGATTTTTATTTGATATTGGTACAAGTAAGCTTGGTAATGAATGATGACACATAAAACTATAAACACTGGAGCCTGCCAATGCTGGAACCTCAACTAAATTAACCAAACTTGGATGGCCTTGCTGTCCATACTTTATTAGTCTTAGTGAAGCTAAAGTAATCATGATAGTAAATGCTGCTCCTCTTATGCTCAAAGTAAATATTTGAATATATTTTGTCTTTTGAACATTGAAATAGGCAAAAGGACCTACCAATAATCCAAACAGGATAACATATAATCTATACATATCCATTTTTGTGAATTCTGAATCTTCCCAACATGATTCTGTAAAATTTTCTGTATTATTGGAAGACTTGCAACTTAAATTAATCAGAGTTTTGCCAGAAGCTGCAGTGTAAATTGTTAGGTCACCAAACAGGTAGACACATAAAGAAAGAAAAAAGAACACATGTCCCATCTTACTCAAGTAAAGCCCTGCAATTTCACCTAGCTCAACTTTATTATTGAGATTGTAGAAACGCCTAGCTCTATTAACTAATATGGCTGTCTCTTCTGTGCTGTCTTCACATCCTGAATCACTATTTAATGGAGCTTCACTTTCCTAAAATCAATTTTAATCTAAAAAGAGATTTTTTATTTAATGAGATTTTTTCTCACATCTACTTTGTGTGACTGAATTCGTCTCCACTGGATAGTGGCATTGGCACAGGCCATACTTTCAATCACAAATGTCACAGTAATAAAACTTACAAAACATAGTATAATAAGGGCAAATGTACTGAAAAGCCATCCTGCATCAGCGAATGCAGCTGGAAGCGTTAATGCTCCAGTTCCAACAATCAAATTGAAAACATATACTAAACCCACCTATAATTGTTTAAGATTATTTAAATAAAATCCAATGAAAATAAGAACAATTCGGCATTACATACCACAGGGGAATACTGATCGGTTTGTGGCATTGCTTCAGGCGTTTGGTAGGATAAAAGTAGCTAAAAATATATATAAACTCTTCACATTTTTAATTTTAATTGCTTGCGTTTACATGTTAAAACATTCTTTATAGTTATTTGACATAGGTAATGAAACATTGCATAATGAAGTTAGCTATCGTTTCTCTTCTTCAATTCTTCCGTGGTAGTTGAGATAAAGAAAAGAAAAGAGCTAAATATTTAGTATACTTTGGGAGAAAAAATTGTAGTGATAATCATT
Source organism: Cosmopolites sordidus (assembly GCA_031761425.1). Lineage (NCBI taxonomy): Eukaryota > Metazoa > Arthropoda > Insecta > Coleoptera > Curculionidae > Cosmopolites > Cosmopolites sordidus. The sequence goes on along the minus strand of JARFXV010000713.1, from coordinate 682,725 downwards.
TAATAGCTTGTTAGCTACGGTACTGCCTAACAGCTTAACGAGCACGTCTTGCCAAGCTCTAGGGATGTCTTGAATATTTCCCCATCATAACAAAAAAAAGTGAATTTTATAACTGTATCATTTTGACAGCTTATTACTAATTTCTAACTTAACCTATATTCATAGAAAAATTCCTTTGAATATAAAACTAATTACTAGTTTTATATTCAAAGAAAATTCTCATTTATCAGTTTTTAATATCGACTGTTATTAAATATGTATTATACAGTGTCACATTCAAATAGTGTCACATTTGCTCGTATTGGACAGAATTAATAATCTGAACCATATAGGTATTTTTAATATAGATGTATGGTGTGATTTGATTTTAACATATAAAGGAATTTTGGCAATGAGAGATAATAGAAAAATGCATTGTTACATTGTTTTTCTTGGCAATATTTTACACATGTATAAAGGCATATGTTGATTGAGATAAGCCTCAAGGCTAAATGTTTAGATTCTGTATACTTTGAGAAAAAAAATAGATTCTGATTAGAATTTGATTATGTATACTTGCTTGATATAACTGCATCATTTTGTGAGTTGTCACAATAATACTAAGTTTAAGTTTTTGTCTTATCTCATATTCTATAGTCCCTCTCACCTGTAGGTGTCGAGGTTGCTTATATTATGGCTACTCTTCCAGGTTTAGACTGCGATAGAAGTCGCTTAACTTCAATTATTGTTTTTGTATTAAAATTAAACTACTATGGACGTGATATGACACTTGCAATACATTTCTAATGTCATTGGTAATACTTCTTAATGAATATTTTATCAAAGAAAACATGTTTGCAATATTTGAATGAAGTTTACTCTGAAGAATTTTCGGTGCTGTGAATGATAATGGAAATTAGAGGATCAACTATAACTTCAAATCCAAGCAATTATACAAAGATCTAGATATTGTAGCCTATGTGAGGGTCTATCAACTCAGAAAGACTGGACATGTGGCGAGAATGCCCGAAAATCGAATACAGAGAGGTGGACCAAAAATAGAGTGACAGGACAATGTAGGAAATACCGAAGAACTACTGCACATCAAAAACAAAAGGGGCTATTGAAGATTGATATGGTTGGAGGCGAAGGTTAAGGACACATTTTACTACATTTTTAAGCTGAATAAAGTAATCTTGTTTCATTAAATTTATTGTTACCAACCGAACAAAACTGTACCATTCAAGGAATTTAAAAAGGTTGCTTAGAAATTTTAGATCTATAGTTAATGGAAAGAGTTACATAATTAAAAAAAACACTTGAAAAAAGAAGCTTTATTATTTTATTACGATAAATATAAATTCAATTAGAGACAAAATGTTGCTGAAGTAGTTGTAATGGCATCATAAATAAACGTATTATTTAACGGCTTATATTGATGCGTTATAATTTTTATGACTTCTTGTGCAGCGCATCCACCCAAAATTGCAGATACGGAATGGAGTTCAGCACCTCCATATCTGCACACTTCGTGAACACGCTCATCTCTCAAAACGTGAGCGTATCCCCATTCATTCAGTAACTTCCCAATAATGCCTTTAAGTTTTAATAAATCCGGTTCCACTTGGTCGTCTAGTTGTCCAGGATAAGCGTTATATTCACTGATAAATTTTTCCAAGCTCCTTAGAATGACATAATAAAATATTAAGCTATCTGGATCTTCAAGAGAGCAGGACAAGTTTAAGTTGGTTTTAAGGTATTCACTGGCTATGCAGCTACCTCGCATCACATGTAGTTCACTTGAATGTTTGCAAAAGTATTTAACCTAAATAAGAGAATATATTAATACCAGAAAGTCTCATAAATTTAATCCAAATGGCAATGTCAGTAGCCAACTAGTACAGTTATGTAGTCAAGTCAACAAAATGAAATCATTCATTTGAAAATATAATGGGTATGAGGCAAGGTGATGCGCTGGCCTGTCTCTTGAATGTCTCAAGAATTACCAAAATTAGGCTATATAGAACTCTTATTGTCCCAGTCCTAATTTACGGGTCAGAAGCCTAGACATTAACAATAGTAGATGAACCGCTTTTATTAACTTATGAGAGAAAAATCTTAAGCAGAATATATGGGGCAATATGCGAGATCGGTATATGGAGACGCTGGTATAACTTTGAGTTACATAACATCTATAGACAAGCCAGTAATAAAGACATAATGATAAAACTTGGCAGGTCATGTCATAAGGTATGATGACAACATACCCAGCAAAAAATGGTCTCTACAGCGGAACCTATGGGTTCAAGAAGTAGAGGAAGACCAAGACTATGTTGGAAGGATGGCCTAACAGAATCAACAAATATCACAAAATTTGGGCAATGCAAGCCAAGAATAGAATCGAATGGCCATGGAAGCTAGAGAAGGTCAAGACTCTCTAGGGTTGTATGGCCACTGATGATGAAGAGAATATAAAATTTGTGTTAATTATGTTCTATGGTTTTTAATATTCACTAACCATTATAGAAATTGCAACACACAGAAAGGGGTGTATAATTTTCATTATTTTTCCGCACAATTTATAACTAAATCTTACCTCATTTTCTATGACACAATCCGGAGACAAACCCAAACTCCTTGCTATTTGTTGGACACGTCTAAAAATACCTTCCGAATGATGTTCAGCTTGCTTACGATAAATATTTTGCAAAGTTACATAACTTAAAGTGTCTGCGGCCATGTCAGGCAAGGTACCCTTCAATGGCAATTCGTCTTCAACTTGCACATGTTCCCGGAGTGCGGCGCACATTATCCAAAAAGGCGAAGTATTCTGATTCAGATTTTTACAAGAATCATCGTCTAAAATAGCCTTAAAAAAAGAAAACTAAATACCGAAAGGTTAAAATAGTTTGGATTTCGTTTACCTTAACATGTCCTGGAATGGGCCTAGGTGTAACGCAGCTGTTGGCATAATGTACAGCCTGTTCAAAATTCTCCTCCAAGACAAACCGGTTATTTCCCTCTTCAGAATGACCACTGTCTCTGATCATTTGTTTCAAAACCTCTTTGTCTGCTCGTTTTTGAGGTATTTCACCGTTGTGACTATTTTTGTATTTATTTAAGTAGTAATGTAATATAGCCAATGGAGGCACATGACTCTTTTCCTTTTGATCCAGCAGTTCAATATTGATGCTGTCCAGGTATTCTTTGAGTGCTGGCCATGGATTACTCAGTCGCAAATCGGGACTTTCACTGTCCGGATGAGCTTCTATAACTGTATGTTCTTTGATTTGAAGTCTGATGTAGCCAAGAAAACCAATACTTCGACATACGACTAGAGGTACGTCACAGTCCCATAAGTGTTTTGATAACGGAAGCAGAACTCTAGAATTATTTTTAAATAGCAGTTTCATTAAACTCAACACCAAATCACTTATTTTTATTTTCTCGATTAATTTCAAGTTGAATCATCTCCTGATAATGCTAATAGGATTAGCGAAACGTGCGTCGAGAAGTTAAAAGTGTGATTTGGTGTTTACTGATAAATCTTTTCCGAGTTTGGTGTTTCACACCGAAGGTTCCAATAGAAGAATTGCGCTAATTTATATTGAATCATCCGCTGATAATGCTAACTTGGTTGCCGAAACGCGAGTAGGAAGTTAAAAACAAGTGATTTGGTGTTTAGAGATAAACCTCTTGATTTTATTGTTTTAAGGTTCTATTGGAAGAATTGAACAGTTTCGTATGGTGATGTAACATGTACACTACTAAACTCGAAGAAATTTACCACTAGACATCAAATCTAATTTTTTATTAAGAATTTCATCTTATTTATTAAAGATTTAAACTTCTCGGCGCACGTTTCGCTAACCATCATCAGGAAATGATTTAATCTGAAAGATTTAATAGTTTAGTATTTCACACCGAAGGTTCCAATAGAAGAATTGATGTACACAACTATTTGCAAGTATTTATGCACTGTGCATCTTTATTAGGTTTTCAAATACAGAAGACATAATACACAGGTTGCTTAAAAATAATAAATATGCCCATTTATTTGAAATAAATTCCTAAACAGGTTCATAACAAGTAATAAGCAATTCAAAAAAATATTTTTGGTTTTAATTTTAGTACATCATTGTATTGTAGCTATAGCGTCTTCAATCTTTAGAATGTCCTTGGAATGAGTTTATTTCATTGTAGTTTTAATTTTATGGGACAGAAAAGAGACACAGGGAGGTGTATTGCACAACTACGCTGAATGATCCATTGTTGTAGTGCATTTGAGGATTTATTGTTCTGTAACAGAGTTTGAGTGCAATACTCCGCCGGTTACGCGTAACGTCAGTGGCAAAAAAAACATTCGCGGTGACATTCGTATAAACACTTTTCAATGTTTTTGGGCGACCATTTCGAGAATCAGTTTCGAATGAATCCTGACAGTTTTTGAGGCAACAAAATTAGTCATAAAATCCTATAAACCACAAGAAACAATGTCTTGTTTCTTCACTTCTACGCAGAATTTATTATTTCCGCGTTATTTATTGCTATTCTTTGATAATATTATGAAACAGGCATTGGTAGTACTCGTATCATTTATAGAGAAAAATAAGTCCAACAATCCTTCTGCTTTTAAAATAATTGCTGATGTTGAAATTTTGTATTTTATTGATGGAACTATAAATATCTGTTGTAGATGGCTAACATTAACAGTGGTTGCTCCATTAGTTCCCGCCGATTTTATATATTGTGTGGCCAAATGTATATATACATTCGAAAGCCATTTTCTTACTCTGTAAAATGAATGCCATCATTTTTCTGAAAAACTTAATTTTAATTAACTTTTAGGCTTTTGAAATGGAAATTCTAGACGGTAAAAAACTTTATTTTCGATACTTGCTATATTTCGCCTTTCATCGTGGTTAAAAACCTATAGAAGCAGTTCGAGACATTTGCGCCACATATGGAGAAGATGTTATAACCGATTGACCTGCTCGAGACTGGTTAGCCAAGTTCAAAAATGGCTTAAAAAATCTTCGACCTCGACGCCACGCCTTGTTCTGGTGGACCTTCCGACTTCGACGAAGATTATCTTAAAGCCCTTTTGAAGGAGCACATGGCCGTCAAATATGCAGAAAATTGGCTGAGAAGATGGACTGCGGCCTTGCGACAGCCTCCTAACGTCTTCAATCTATGTGATTTACTAAAAACCTCGAAACTTGGGTACTACACAAACTAATCGAAAGGAAAATCGCCACAACAATCCAAGTCAAAATCTTGCTTGACACTGGGCAACAAGCAATGATTCTTGTACAAAATCGTCACGGAGGACGAAAAATAGTGTCTATACGTCAATATGAAGCAAAGGAAGGAATGGGTGGCCAACTCGCGAAACCGAGAGTTAAGCAAGATCTCCATCCCAAGAAGACCATGATCTGCCTTTGGTGGGACTGGGAAATGTTGGAGAAGAACAAGAGGGTTGACAAGGAAAGCTTCCTCACCTAGCTGCACCATGTAAATGAGTTAATTCGATTGAAACGATCAGATCAACAAGGCTCTGAATGAGCTTCCGCGTAATCTTTGCTAACGATGATTACCTCAAAAACTGGCTTAACAACTTCTTAGAGTCCAGGCCCGGCGATTTCTGATGAAACATCAATAAACCGGTCGAGAGGTGCGGGCAGGTCGTGAACAATGATGGAGAATACAACATCGATTCATTTATTATAATTGTTGCTGTTTTCAATTTAAAAAAAACGCCCAGAAACAACCTAAATTTAGACAAACATCAATTTTTCTACTGGAACCTTTGGTATGAAATACTAAACTCAAAGAGATTTACCACTAAACACCAAATTCCTTGTTTTTCATTTCTCGTTTTCGCTAACCATGTTGGCATCATTAGGATGACTCAATTTGTCAGATTGAATAACTAAGCAGGATGATGAAGTTAAAAATAAATTATTTGGTGGTAATTCTTTTTCAATTTTGAAGTCTTAGGTGTGTTTCAAACTGGTGTATAATAAAAATAATGAAACCTTGGTTGGATATCTGAATATTTACAAAAACATTTTATTTACAATTATTTTACTTATAATTAGCAATGTTAAAAAATATAATCAAAATCTTTAATGAATGGCCTTATGAATTAAAAATATGTAACTGCAATTTTCTCTTAGACTTTAAACAGACTAAAGTTTTGTTTTTTAATTAAAATTAATAAAACTCAAGTAAAAAAGTGAACTTTATTAACATTCATAAGTGCAACATCACATTATAAAAATGTAAATATTTATATTATACATATAAAATATGTAGTTTCTAATAACAAATTAATGATATTTATGCTGCCTGTTTCTTCTTCAAGGACTCAATATACAACCCCAAACCTTTTTGTACTGACTCCTGTGTAACTGTTTGCAAAAACATATTTAAATCGTTCTCCCTATTTTTAGACATCTTCTTCAGGGATTCTCCCCTAACAACTTGTTTTGATAAATTTCTTGCAAATGGTGAAATTCTCGCAAATTTATTCAGAAATATGTTAGCTTTGTTTATTCCATCTTCTTCATCTTGAGCAATTTCATCAATAAGTCCTGCTTTTAATGCCTCATCAGTGGAAAACAGTCTTCCAGTAGTTAAAGCAAGTTCTGTTTGTCTTTTTCCTATTACATTTTCCATTGTTTGAGCAAACCAGGTAGGAGCAACAATACCCAGTTGGGTTTCATTTAATCCAATAATAGAATTTGGTACCATGATTCGATACTCACAACACATGGAAAGCAAACAACCCCCTGCTGGAGCTGCACCATTGATAACAGCAACTGTAGGGTAATAAGACCCATATAATACTTCATAAACATCTTGTAGTGTTGTCCAAAACTTTTTAATTCTCTCTGGTTCAGGTTTGTACATCTCATTGATGTCTAAGCCAGCAGAAAATGTTTTAAATGCAGAAGTTATAATAGCACCTCGGCATTTATTTTTCCCCAATTCTGTTAAAGAATATCTTATATCTGAGAGTAAATCCAAATTCAAACTATTAACTGGAGGTCTTTGAAGAGTTACAGTAGCCACACCACTTTTATCATTTACTTCCACTTTAACTAAACTAGCTGCTGCACTAAAATTTCTCGAAAAACGAGTGATAATCGCAGATTTGGTTAGTGATCTTAGGGCCATTTTCTGTTCTAAATACGGATGTCGTGTAAAGATCACGGTGCGAAAATAACTGATTTCAAAAAACTGAAAATAGGTTCCCACATAGACTATGACCTTTAACCTCAAAGTATAACTCTGAAGTTAGCTGACTAATTTAAATATTTATATTTATATAACTTACTTTTCTGGTAAAGCTGTAGCTATAACCACATCAAAATTTTTAAAAAAGTTCTGTGTATTTGAAATTACGTGTTCAGCAGATTCATCTATATAATCACCTCGCACATCCGGATTTAATTCTAACAAACATTGTGTTGCAACTTGAGCTCTTGATAAACCTAATGAATCATTTTCTAGAAAAAAACTGCAAACAAAATTTATAATAGGATTTAAAACAATTATTACATTGGAAATGTTACTTTGATCCTATATCTTCTTCAGTTACTTTTTCTCCATCAACAATTGTAAAGGAACCAATTCCAGGCAAAACTAAACTTTTTAATATCTCAGTTCCTAAAGCTGTAGCATTAACTAAACATACTTTTGAACTTTCAAGAAGTTTTTGTCCGTGGTCACCCCATAATCTAAAATTGAAATAAATGCATTTACTTCATAGTTTGTTGAGCATTATGAGGAATTTTTACCTCAGTTGACGATCATATTTCTTGCTTTTCTCGTTTTGTTCTGGAGATTTTGGAGCAGGGGAAGACATTACCTTAATATAAATCTTGTATTCTTGTTTGATATATTATAAATAAACTAAATACCTTCTATAATATTCACATTGACATAAAAAAATGTGGTTAAGGAATATTTAATCTTCTTGCAAGAAACTTTTTGCTTGCATTAATTAAATTATAACAATTTCATATAACTAGTCATATTTAAAATATTCTCTGTAGTGGTTGAAATTTTGTTTCTAAATATATTTTTAAAAGCTCTGATTGTATATATAACCTTAAATACACATTGTGTAAATGTCAATATTGATATGATTTGCCATCTATGAAGGAGTAGTATAGCTTTCGGTACAGATTTCTATAAATTTATTTATATTTTGTACTTTAAATTAAATTTAAATATTGTAATTAATGAACTTTATTATTGTTATCTCTAATAGGAAGAAAAACAGCGTTTAAAGCATTTTTCTAGCTTATAAAATTAATGTGGTTGTTGACTTCTTGACTATTTGCTTTTCTTTTAATGAACTGATACTTTAAATAATGTATAACTTCATTATTAGAATCCTATTATAAAACGCCATGAAGCTGTAAGTAATTAATAATATTTGTAATACTATTCCTTGTTGCTTATTAATTTGGAGTTATTTTAGGGAACATGAACTCCGATTTCATTTTAATGATCGGGAGCACACAGGTAACATATTTTATATATAAGGTAAACTTATCTAATACCTACCAACTTTATAGTTAGAACAAGTGATATATCTCCAGAGATGACTTTAAATGAATATCTTAGGGAGAAAATGCACTTAACAGCTACAAAAAAAATGTGTCTTGAAGGAGGTTGTGGAGTTTGTATAGTGGCAGTGGAGACACTGGACACTAATGGAGGAAAACAAGTTTTTTCAATTAACTCTGTAAATATATGATCCTACTTTATATTTCTAAGATAATGCGTAAATATTTACACTTTTATAAATTCTGATGAAAAAGATATAGAAAACATAGTATCTATCGGCATCAAGCAGTTCAATCTTCAAATATTTTGACCAAAGCCAAGGCGCTCAAAATCTTTTTATTGAGGTGGATTAATTCCTCTGGTTTTGTTTTTTTTGCTCGACATTTTCTTTTTTTTCTTTTCTTAAAATATGGTCCATAGAGGTTCTCATCACATGTCTCACCAAACCATTGTACATCTATGTATCTTTTTCTATTTCTTTGTTTGTCTCCTTTTCTTTGTTTTTCGTTGTTTATAAATAAATGATTGCACTGCCCTCCTCAGAGGTCTAATCCGACTTCAACTTTTTGCTTCGATAAATAAACATTCCTTCTTCAGCATTAAAGTGATTCCACTGCGAAATATTCAGTCGATGGTTTTTAACACAAACATTAGTCGTGAAAATAGCGCAATTTTAAGATAATATTTTAAAAATGTTTTCAAAACGAGTGACACCGCTCTTGAGATTTGTGCAGTAGAGGAGGAAGATGCTGCATGAATCTACATTACTCAGCTCTGGTTTAAAAAGCCCCGGAAGGGAGACATGGATCTTGAAGATAGGGAAAGATCAGGCTGTCCACGGTCTTTCGGTGCAGGAGTTTTAAGTGCAGCTATGGCTGCAGATCCTAGAATAAGATCCCACACTACCGTTTGTGTCACCCACAAACATTTGCGAGGCATAGGAATGGTGCCAAATAATTGTAGAAGCATCTCTCATGAACTTCTTAAAAACCTTACTGATTTCAACTGCGATCAACAATCCTAATGAAGTAAAGTAATGGGTTATGCCTCAGGAACCAGCTCTTCCGGTACCAAGGAGAGTAAAAATCATGCTCTGTAATTGTTGGAATTTTGAAGCATTAATTCACTTTGGGTAGGTTCCTGGTGGTAGAAGAAATCTACTGGACTCAATTTCAGAGAGTACACGCTGTTCTGGCTGAAAAATATCCAGCTTTATTCAACTGTAAAAAAAATCCTCCTGCAGGAAGACGTACTGCACATTTCACTTCTGACTACCTGGACTGGACCATCACGCAGCATTCAGCCCTGATAAGTTGAACTCAAAGATAGGTTGAGGTCATTGAAACCGACAGCTTCTATTTCGAGGAATAATCTTCGAATGTAAATAAATTTTTAACATAATGAATAACCAAGTACCTCAAAAATGCAAGTACTATTGTTGAAATACGTCCTACCATTTCCTTGGGTTCTGTTATACCTATATGCTCTCCACATTGTTCTTCTTATTTTTCCTGTCATTATTCATGTTTTCTTTTTTTATCGTTGTTACTTCCATCGTTGGCTTTATTAAAGTTCTGTACATTCTAATTTTGGTTTTCTTATAAAAGGTGTTCTTTACTTTTCAATAGTGCGCCATTTGTACTATGCCTTTGGTACCCTCTTAAAATTTTTGTTCAATTTTTGTCTATCTAGGTGTATATTATTACAAAAAGAGACTGACGTACACACCTTTTTTGATACCAATTCTATCAAACATGCATGAGACCCATTAGAAATATTTTTAGCTACATAAAATGTTCTTTAATTTCCCTTGCAGCATTCATATGTCGTTTTGCAAGTTTCATTTACTGTTGTAAATGAAACTTGCAAACTTACTCAAAAACTTACTCAGTTACTGCTATAAATAAAAAAAAACGAATAATAAACTAAAATATTAATGTTTTTCAGTGCTTGGTTTCTATATTTTCATGTCATGGTTGGAAAATATTGAGCAATGAGGGCATAGGAAATCGACTAACTGGCTATCACAAGATACAGAGATTATTAGCCGATAATAATGGATCTCAGTGTGGGTAAGTGTATTAGGTTTGGTCGAAAAGTAATCAGGTAAAAAATATATGAGGAAATTTTCAAATTAAGCTTATCATATTCAAAAAGAATCACTGAGAAATAATACAGTGTTTACAATGTTAAAAATTTAATCTATAATATTTATATTTGCAAGCTTCAATAGATACTGTATTTTGTGTCTCCTTATTTTCCGAACAGACCTAGTAAATCAAAATAACTTATGGTTAAATCTTGGTCAAAGGTTATCGAAAATAAAAATTAACTTTTCTTATTCATCCTAAACATCCATGTAACATTTTGTTGTATAAAAGTAAAAGTATTACACTGAGTGTATAAAAATTAAATATTTACAGGTTTTTTTTTAACAATTTTTTTCGTATTTAATTCTAAATTGCAACATATCAGCATTGCAATTTATCAATTCATCTATTGGAATCTTTGGTGTAAAACACTAAACTCACAGAGATGTACTACTAAACACCGCATCACTTTTTTTAAGTTCTCGGTGCACGTTTCGCTAACCATGTTAGCATCATTAGGAGATGATGCATAACATCTGAATATATGACGAAATACTAAGTTTTTAAAATAAGTTTGGGTTGCTGGGAGTGAAATCAGGTGCTAATAGCAATAATTTGAAGTGCAATTTATAAAGCCTTGCTTGTATTTCTTTCACTTTTTTGTTATTGTGGAGGGTCTAATTTTTACGAATTGCAAATGGATTCTCGTATACAGATTGGTACAAATTTATCATCTACTAAAAGTATACATCGAAATCGATTGTTGCATCTTGTTGAAGAAATTAATTTACAAAAGGATAGTTACCAATGGACCATTTTTTTTATAAAAATATATAACGAGTAAATCACGAAAGGTGTTTTCTAATAACTTGTTTAGAATCAAAATATGGTTGCGGAACGTGTATCTAAAGTTCACCAAATGTTTATAAACAGTGTTATTATGTATATTCAGCGAATCTGGTATTTTGCTGACGGCTGATTTTGAGTTATGATAAAATTTGTTTTATCAATTTGTATAGAAATAATACTTGACCGATAATTATAATTTTGTATTTGGAAAAGAACCTTAATGGAAAGTGAATTATGGATTTATAAAATGTTTTATTGAAGAATGCAATAATTATAACAACAAATTAGTCGATGATCTGTTCTCCGTCATTTTTCACGATCTGCTCCCATTTATCGACCAATTTATTTATGCCGTTTCTCCAGAAATCGCTGGGACTGGATTCGAAGAAGTTGTTAAGCCAGTTTTTGAGATCTTCATTGTGATGGTTACGCCTCTCATTTGGTTGGATAGCGTGCGGAAAAGGTGATATTCAGTGGGCGCAAGATTTGGAAAGTACGGTGGATGCGGAAGAACCTCCCATTCAGGATCTCCTTGACGATGTTTACTGTGTGAGGTCGTAAGGTCGGTGCAGCTGGTCTTCACCACGTCAGCACCATGGTCTTCTTGGAATGGGGATCTTGCTTAACTCTCGCTTTTGCCGTTTCTCCTGAGGCCAGTCACTCCTTCCTTTGCTTCATATTTATGTATAGACGCCATATCTCCTCTCCTGTGACGATTCTGTACAACAATCGTTGCTTGTTGCGGTGTATTGCTCAGTGTCTGGCGAGATTTTGAGCAGCTTTCTTGCGACGACTTTCCTTGTTGTCATCGTTTAGTTTGTGTGGTACTCAAGCTCCGAAGTTTCTAAATAAATCCCATAGATTAAAGATGTTGGGAGATTATCGCAAGGCCGCAGTCTATCTTCTCCTCATGTTTGGCAGCAGCTCCTTCTTCTAAAACAATTTAAGATGACCCTCGTCGAAGAGAAGACGGAAGGTCGAACAAAATGTCATCTAGGTCAAAGTGGCTATTCTTGAACTTGGCTCTAGCATCCTCTCCATATACGGCGCATATATCTCGAACTGCTTCTGTAGCTTTTTAACACTACAAAAGGTAATATATAGCAAGTGTCGAAAATTAAATTGTTTGCTTCATGGAATGCCTATTTCAAAAGCCTGAAAGTTAATTAAAATTAAGTTTTTTAGAAAAATGATGCCAATATTTTTCTAAAGTAAGAAAAGGACTTTCGAATGTATATATACATTTGGCAAAAAAAATAAAAATGGAGGAAAAACAAACGAATTGTAAAAACGGCGGAAACTTATTGAACGACACAGTATATTGGACGAGCGTTACGTCATGCGTAGGTCACGGTTGTTTTATTTATGGAATGTTTCATCCATGTTTAATTCCGAAGTGAATGAATATTTAGTGAAAAAATATTTAGAAGTGAAAAAATATTTAGAGAAGAAAGGATTACAATTAAAGTTTATATTAATAAGAGACAATGTTTCTAGGAATCTTGTATTAGAGATCACAGAAAACGAAAGTGGTTTTCTACTGTCTTAAACGACTTCGTTTCTTCAGTTATTTGATCAAGGGTGTCAGATGCTTTAAAACTATATATGATCGGCAGATTTTCGAAATAATTCGTACAGTGGTTGATGATTCTCCTGATATTGTGTCATGGAATCCTGAAATAGAGCAATGGGTGGATTGAAAGTAATAACAATACAGTATGCTGGAAGAATTTGTGGATTAATAATTTTTATAATTCTGAAGACGCTACTGGTATTAACTCATAGCTAACAACGATTATTAAAATAGGGCGGCAACTAGGTGGAGTAGGTTTAACGATATGACAGAAGAATACATAAATTATTACATAGACAAAGAGCATTAGTCATCACCAACGAGGAATTGGAAGATCTTGTAAAATCTCTTCCATAATTTTCTACTATATTCAAATTACCTAAATCTCGGTTGTGAATATATTGATAAGTTGTATTATTTTAATTATCGCTATCATTAATGTATATGCCTTCTTTAGTTTTTGTTCATCTGGCATGGGAATGATTACGTATGCATTAAACCAACGTGGAAAAAAAAGGAAGAAGAAATAGAAAAGGCTTTTTTTGCTTTCAAAACACTGACATCTGAAGCTACTGAAATTAACTCATAGCTAACAACGATAATTAAAATAGAGCGGCAACTAGGTGGAGTAGATTTAACGATGTGATAGAAGCAGATATGAATGATTACATAGACGAAGAGCATTAGTCATCACCAACGAGGAATTGGAAGATCTTGTATAATCTCTTCCAGAATTTTCTACTATATTCGAATTACCGAAATGCCGGTTGTGAATATATAGACAAGTTGTATTATTTTAATTATCGTTATCATTATTGTATATGCCTTCTTTAGTTTTTGTTCATCTGGCATGGTGATGAATATGTATGCATTAAACCAATCTGGAAAAAAATCGGAAGAAGAAATAGAAAATGCTTTTGGAGGCAATTTGTGTAGGTGTACCGGGTATCGTCCAATATTAACTGCTTTCAAAACACTGGCATCTGATACAGGTATCATATTTGTTATTACTTTTTCTAACGGTAGTATTGTCAATAAAAATTATATTATAGATGGTAAAGTCGATATAGGTGATTTAGAAGATATCAAACCTTGTAAAGGATTAAACTATAAAAATGAATGCAAAAATGGATGTAGAAATATGCCTATATATTTTAGTGTTGGAGAAACACAATGGATGAAAGTTTATAACCTTCATGATTTGATGAAGGTTTTGGTCTCAATCGGAAACAAATTGTATCAATTAGTTGCAGGAAATACTGCAAGGGGTAATATCTTCAATATGTTTTAAGGCAGATCCTATGTAATGCTGTTTTCTATATGTGAATTAGGAGTTTATAGACTGGAAAAAACCCCTGATGTGTATATTGATATTACTAGTGTGACAGAACTAATAGCATCGAGCGTGGAGGCTGACAGTGTTACTTTTGGTGGAAATTGTTCATTGACTTATGTTATGGAAAAGTTTCGGACAATTGGTACCAGCAATACACAGTTTTCTTATTTGCAAAAGATGGCGGATCATATAGATTTGGTGGCTAGTGTTCCAGTTAGAAATGTAAGTAAAATATATGTTTTGAATTTTTAATTCCTGTTTTTTTTTAATTAAATCTAATGAATTTCATAATAATGACCATTTGATTCTATGGTTTGGATCTAGGCTACTGTCAAAAAATAGCCTAAATATCAATAATATAATAAATACATTCACATATTTTTCAATTAGTTTTAATTTACTTTCATATAGTCAATGGTTTTATTTAAATAAAAAGTTTGATAAGTTTACCCAGTGTATAAATGTTAGGGTAGCGTGAAAAGTCAAAATTAATTTTAATTTCTTGAAGTTTGGTAGCCAATTAACATCACCGTTTCTTGCAATAAGTCGTCCAGGAAATTTTTAGCAGAGTGAGGTGTAGCGCCATCCTGTTGGAACTGTTGGAATTTATATCAAAAAATTCATGAGAGACATCTAGCTGAAACTTACTCAATTATACAAATGTCAAACTAGTGTCTTACCATACGAATATAGTTAGCATCGAACATTCGACAGGAGTGTATCATTTACCGCTACCCCTCCGTTTTTAACAGGTTAGGGAACCAGACCCACGTGGTTTTGTTCTCGCGTAGTATCGGTAAGTGATTTTTTAACGTCGTCGAATAGTGCAGAACTCGAAAATGGCAGAAAGTTACTTATCCAGTGTGCCAAAGCTTCTCGGTAGAGACAATTACGATGATTGGGCTTTTGCAGTTGAGAATTTTCTCGTGTTAGAGGGTTTAGAAAATACTCTCAGCGGCAAAGAGACAGATTCAGTGCAAATTGCGAAAGCAAAGGCCAAATTAGTGTTGACTTTAGATACATCGATATATTCACACGTGAAAGAAGCAAAAACAGCTCAGGGTGTGTGGGAAAAATTAAGATGTTTGTATGCAGACAGCGGTTTTACAAGAAAGATCAGTTTGCTGCGATCTTTAATTTCCTTACGGAGGAAGAACTGTGATTCAATGGAAAACGATGTGAATCAGATGATTGAAACTTCGCAGAAGTTAAAACGAACAGGTTTCAATATAGACGAATATTGGATCGAATCGTTGCTATTGGCAAGGCCCTCGGAACGATTCAGTCCTATGATTATGGCGATTGAAAATTCCGGTGTTACCATATCTACAGATTCCATTAAGACTAAACTCTTGGATATGGAGGTAGATGGCAGTAGCGGAAAATCAAGTGCTTTGTACGTAGTAAACAAACGCAAGAGTCGAGCGAGAGATGACGCTAAAGGCAATCTCACTGACGTAAAGTGTTTTCGTTGTAAACAGTTGGGTCACTTTATGAATAAATGCCCCGAAAATAAACGAAACGAGAACTCAGGCAAAAAGAAAACATCTAGTGCTTTCAGTGCAGTGTTCTTAAGTGGACAATATACAGAAAACGAGTGGTATATTGACTCAGGAGCAAGTGTATATTTAACTTCAAAAAAGGATTGGCTTGAAAACATAAATTACCATGTAAAGGCCAAAGAAATTATGCTTTCGAACAAAATGGTTGTACCAGTGGTGTATTCTGGAGACATAAAAATTCAAACAGTTGTCAAAAATGAGAAGCATGATGATGTGAGATGATGATGTAGTAGAAGCAAGTTAAAGCAAACCAGATTGAATTGTATAATGTTATTACCTGGTGGTTGTGAGATTGTTAAGCAAATAACGCAAAAGATTCATAGAAATACTAATAAAAAAGCAAAAAATAATATATTATTATCTGGCCGTATCCTTTTGTCACGCTGCCCGTTTATCCAGCCTCTGGACTACCCGGTTACTAATAAGTTCGTTCACTAGGCAATTCTGTGTGCAGAACGCGGGGGTCCCAAAAGGTCTGGAATTTGCCTTGACCGGGTACTGCAGTAAATGGGCCCCAAAATGACCGGAATTGGTAATGATTGGGCTCTAATATTACTGGTTTTATAACGACTGGCTCCTAAATTGACCGGGTTCTGTAATTACCGGATCCTAAAACCTACTACAAAAACATCAAAAAATAAGCCTGAGTAGGGTTTGGCCAACTAATCTACATACCTCAAATGGAATGTTACGGCGTGAGGACGTTTGTTCAGCTCGAGGTGTGATGTTAGACTCCTCGGCCTTCGTCCTGTAGAATACCGATGCGCCCTCAAATAAGACTCGAGCAAAAGAATCTTACTTGTAGCGGTCGATAATTTGTAAATGTTATCACCGCTTAATTTAAAAGACTCGTTAGTTTCCATAAAGTACTATTTGTTCAACTCGGCAAAAATATTTTTTTAGGTCGGCGATGATGTCTTTATTTGATGTGAATTTCTTTCTAGTCAGTTAGCCATTTCTATACGTTTGGAAAAAGAAAGAAGTCAATAGGGAGCAAGTTTTGAGAATAAAGAGGATGCGGCAACAATTCGTATAGCAAATTGACCTTTATCATTGTAGCAATAGCGGATGAATGGGTGGGAGTATGGTCGTGGTGAAACATTTTTTTTACAAAAAAAATGTAACAAATGAGAGCGTTTCTTCTATCAACTTGTGAAATTTGACCAATAATGCGCCTTTCTCTTTTTCAAATAGTCGATGAAGAGAATGCCTTGAGAACCCTTGGAAACAGTGGTCAGCTTTTCGGCGGAGGGAAGTGTCTTCATTTTTTTTTGAGACACGCTGGTCAGGTAAAATCTTTTGTTTTGATTGCATCTTCGTTTTTGGTGTGTAGTGACGAATTCAAGTTTCATCAACAGTTACAATTCGCCACATACACTTCTTCGGATTGCGCTTATACATATCTAAATATCGCTTTGAAATGGTCACTCAATTCTGTTCTTGCCATACTCAAATTATCGGATGTTCCGTTCGCGTACGTGTTTCGTACCGGATGTTCCATACGCATTGGTCCGAGAGGTTTATCATCTCTCGAACCTTTATTCTGCGATTGGCAAACATGATATGGATTTTATTGAAAATTTCCTATGTAGTGATGTTAACAGGACTTCCGAAGCATGGAGCATAACTCGTACTGGTTCGACCAGCTCGAAACTCAATAAATCATTAATGAACCATGAAATGTGAAAAAGCAGATTTCCTATAACACTTGTTAAACTTTTCTTCGGTTTGCTTGATGATTCTTTCATGTAAAAAGTAGTGTTTAATTAACACATAACATTCGCTTTTGTTCATGATGATACAAATATCGGACTTATCTGCTGTGGAAGAGTGTCAAACAAAACTAAATATCACATCGACTAAAAATTCATGAAGCGTTACTAGAAAGGAAGTTGAAGGATATCCCAATAGGTAATTCAGGATTTCCTTTCTAAATAAAACCAACAATTTTATTAAAAAAGCATGCTTGTTTATTTTATCAAAAAGTAAAGACATGAAGCTTATGTTTTAAAAATAATACAAGATGTCCCAAAAGAAAGTTTCTTTTTGATATAGCTATATAAATAAAAGAGAGACGTCTATCAAAAAACCTTTATTAATTATTGAAATACACATTTTAGGAAATTACTTTTTAAAACTAATGTAATCCAAATGTAAACATTCACGCCCACGGCACTCATCTAAAAGAACAGCAAAATTCCTTAGGGCGGCTCGGCACATAATCTCTGGAATGGCTGCCATTTCGTGTCGGATATTTTCTTTTAACTACACCAAAGAACTTAGTTTATTGACGTAAACTTTCGTTTTTAGATAGCCCCACAAGAAAAAGTCAATAAGGCTCAAATCTGGGTTACGTCGAGGCTAATTTATGCCCCCTGTCCTGGAGATCAATTTGTTCAGGAAAATTTCACGAAGTCGTGGCAGAGATATGGTGGAATTATGTGACGTTGCTCCATGCTACTGAAACCATGTTCTTTGATTATAACCAGCAAAGTTTTGCAGTACAGATACCAGAAAATTGTCCAACATTTCCACATAGCGCTCTGAATTGACGGCAACTGCACGTCCCCTGCCATCTTTAAAAAAGTATGGGTTGATTATTAGTGCTAGTGATCATAGAATGCCTTTAGGTGAATGTAGGAGTCTCTCCAGCAACCACAGTTTTGCTTATTTATGACTTGACCGTTGAGATGAAAATGAGCTTCACCCGAAAACAATATGTTGTTGAATGTTGCAAAACGCTCAGTTACTTGATTAATGAATTGAGCCTCTGACCGGCATCTTCGGGTTTTAACTCTTGCACCAGTTGAATTTTGCATGGGTGCAGTTTTAAGTCCTTGCGCAGAATGCGGTGCAATGATGATCGAGGCAAATTTAAAGCATGCGCTGGCTTACGAACGGAAAGGTCCGGATTGTCACGAATGGACTGATTTACCATTTCCACATTTTCGTCACTTCGTGATGACCTTGGTCGCCCGGGTTTTTTAAAATTTCTTGAACCATTTCCTGACGAGGGGAATGCTTTGGCGTATCTTTAATGTAAACTTTCTCTCCACTACAGTCGACGAATCATTGTTTTTGTAAAATTCTCGCACAAACAACGCACGATCTGCTCCCTAGAAACGCTCCATACCGACTAAATTCCTAAACGAGGGGCTATCGATTGTTATGGGACACCTTGCATTCTTCAAATGTCCCGCTCTGCTGTTTCTACAGATGCCAATATCTATTTCGCACAATTGCTGTTCGATTTTACCAATAACTTTACGGATGTTGTACTTCAGGTCATTAATCGTCTGTGAATTGTTAGAATAGGCTTTTTCCTTGAGAAAAATCCACAGGAAAAAGTCGAGGGAGGTTAGATCGTTTGATCTAGCAGGCCACTGAATATCACCACTTCGAGAAATGATGCTGGTTCCCTCGCCGTATGACGCGGCACTGGGGGCATAACCATAAGGGTAACGTTCCATAAGAGTAACGTTCGTTATTAACTTTCGCTGTTTTACCGTAGTTATTTTTTTTTTGAAAAAATGGACCTATAACCCCTCCAGCCCATAATGCACACTACACTGTTACTCGAAGTGGATGTAAAGATTCTTCTGCAATCGCTCGACGATTTTCACTTCCCCAAATTCACCTGCTTTGCTTCTTCACATAACCCGTGAAGTCGAAATGAACTTCGTCGAAAAACATAATTGTATTTCAAAATTCTCCATTATGTCTAACTTCAAAGCTAAAATAACTAAACATCGAAGATAAAATTAGCTAACCGTTCTTCCATCGTAAAACGATCCATAATTAAATTGCCTGATGACACGTACGAAATTTGAAACATGCGAAATATAAAATTTCTAGGTCAAATCGTTGAAAAATGGCGCCAAATTTAAATTCCAAAGTACTGAGACAACCCTTACTTTTCAGAAATGCAATCAGGTTTGAAATGAGCGTATCTGACTTTTCATTCTTTGTACATTTATTATTTTCATAGAAATAGCTAAATAAAAATATATTTTGTTTCTTACGTTTAAATATATATTTCGTTGTATGGTTTACAGATAGGAACTCTAGCTGGTAACTTGATGATAAAACATGAGCATCGTGAGTTTCAGTCAGACATATTTCTGTTGTTAGAAACAGTTAATGCGGGTGTGATTATTGGTAATATTTAACGAATCATGCTTATCAGCATTTTAAGCATTTGGTTTAAATTTTTAGTCGATACACTCAACAATCAACAAATTGTAACTCCTTTAGCTTTCTTGGATGTGGATATGAATAAGAAAGTCATTAAAGAAATCGTCTTAGATGCTTTTAGTAATCCATATGCCTATGTTAGTTACAAGGTCAGTATACTGAACATAATCATTGATATTTTTTGCATATCTGGTGTTAATGTAGCGATTGCAGTCTTTTAAACATTTTCCTGCATGCTGTTAAATCTGTAGGTTTGATGGCATCACATTATTCTAAGCAGTTATATGCAACAGATCTTGAACCATTTAAATCTTTTAGGGAAACATGTGCAAGTTACTTTTCAAAATTTGGTGTAATCGGTATTGAGAAATTATCAATTGCGCTTCATGTCGTTAAATCGATATTTCTGGAGATTCTATAGAGCAACATATTTGCTTCTCTGTGATAATATCCGTGGGCCAGGGCACTAATCAAAATAGGCTTTCAGTTTAAAAGCAAATATATTTTTTAAGGTACCAATACTAACACTAATACTTCTACTGATACTGATACTATTATTGACACTCACACTGACATTGTCACTGATACTGACCTCATGAAACAATTATTTCTTTCTGGAGTGTCAGCATTATAGGGGACTGTCCATAACATTGCCACAATATGTTAATTTGACATGTATTTTTTACATGCGTTTTTACCCAAGTTTTACATGGGCCGGTTAATACGGCGACGATTCGTACTTTTTCAGTATTGTGATTTATGAAGAATCGTTTTTATTTTTAAATGGCTAATAGACTCCTACGAGCGTGATCATACGCTTTCAAATCGTTAAAAAAACGAATTGTTTATTTGTCTTTGCATTAAATGACGAATCGTCAATGATGGATGTATGTGTGAATGGACCGGTTCACTTATACAGAAATAACAACCACAACCACAAAATACCGAACTACAAGAATTATGTAACCCTCTATTCTTATACTATATTTACCAGTTCGAACTTGTGCCCTGCATTTGCACGCACTTGTAAAAATGACCCGCCCGCGCACCTCAAGCCAAACGCCCGCGCATGCGTGATCATTCGTCCCGAGTGCGCTTAGGCAGGTTCGTACAAGCTATGTGCTTTGGTAGTAAAAATAAAGGAACGAGACGAAGAGTTGTATTGTTAATTACGTTTTTACGAAAACAAGTACTACGATTTCTTCTCTTCACCCACTGTTAAATACTACGATTTCTTCTCTCACTCTGTGTTAAATAAATTAATAACAGTGTGGTAATAAAATAAATTAGTAATATTAAATAAAATGGACAAATTTGTGGCAAAATGAAATGCACCGTCTACATCTAGTGAAACAGTAAAGAAAAAGACCAGATTGTACAATAAAACATATTTAAAAGTGGATTCATTGCCTTGAATAACAATCCGCAATGTATTGTTTGTTATCAAGTTTTGTTCGCGGAAAGCATGAAGCCTTCAAAATTAGTCCGGCATCTGGAAACAAAACACCTGTCTTTACAAAACAAACCATTAGAATCTTTCAAACAGAAATCATTTTGATGATAGATATGAATAATTTTAATGCGCTGTTGAATTGTGTATCTTTCATGGTGAATTGACACAATGGACTGAACACCGAAATTTATGAGTGACATTTATATTTCAAACAGCATTGGAAAGTTTTAACGGTCTTATTGAAAAATTTTTACACATTTGAACATTTATTTCCAAATTTGTAGATAATGCCACGAGCTCAAAACGCCCACGCTTTAGTAAACGCTGGTTTCTTATTCAACTTCAATCAACAAGGAAACATTCAAAGCGCAAGAATAGTGTATGGTGGTATAAATAAAAACTTTATTCATGCAAAGAAAACCGAAATGTATCTTGTAAACAAAAATTTATTCGACAATGGAACTTTGCAAAATGTATTCAAGTCGCTAGATGGTGAATTGGTACCTGACTGGGTGTTGCCAGATCCCAGTCCAGAATTCCGAAAAAAATTGGCCATCAGTTTATTTTATAAGGTTTGTTTCTATCTTTTTCTAGGTTTAATTATACTTCTTTAACGTACTTGGTATTTTTGTAGTGCGTGCTGAATATAGCACCAAATGGTGTCATCAAAGCCAAGAGAAACATTAGTGGTGGTACTTTACTTTACAGGCCTGTATCTAGTGGTACTCAGCAGGTTTATAGTGATAAAGACCTGTATCCCCTTTCACAGCCACTAATTAAAATTGAAGCTCTAGCTCAAACATCGGGTAAGTGAGGACATGAGCTAATGTTAACAGTTTTAACTAGTTCTTTTCTTTTTATTTTTCGATGTAATCATGTGAATTGATTGTTTTGATAAACAATTGGTTTTAAGCAGAAAATTATATTGTATTTGAAAGAAAGATACGTTTTAAATATCGCAGTATTTATAATTTGTTAATTTGAAATTCAATTACTTATCAATATCTAGCAACATATTCGATAAAAAAATTCAAAGAAGGCCACTCAATGTAAAATTTGAATATGATGATTCATAGGAAACGAAAGGTTTATTTTTCAAGAAGCAATTGAGTCCTAATCAGGGTTTTCCAATTGGGGCGCTCGAACTTTGATAGTATATATCGACCATGTTGGTGAAGCTACAGCTTCAGGAGGTTATACTAATTGATGTTGGGCAAATTATCATGGAAAGTTACAGTATTGAGCAACGTGTGCAAATTATTAAAGTTTACTATCAAAATGATTGCTACGAGCTACGTTCCACACGCGACGTGATTTTTATGGTGCTCACAATCGTACTGTTAAATCGACTATTCGTTGTTTGGTGGACAAATTCGAATCAACGGGTTTAGTAAACAACCAAACAACACCCGTACGTCTTAGAAACGCGAGGTCTACAAAATTGTCGCATTTGGGGAGATAACAATCCACATGAGACCTATCAGTTGCAAATGCATCGAAAAAGTCACAGTTTGGTGTGGATTTTGGTCCAGCGGGGTCATTGGCTCGTACTTCTTCCAAAATGAAGCTGGTGCTACCGTACCATTCACCGGAGAGAGGTCGATGATAACCAATTTTTTGTGGCTTAAAATAGAAGATATCGATCTCAACGACATGTAATTCCAATAAAATGGCATTACATGCCACACAGCGCATGCAACAATTGATCTTCTGCTTGACAAATTCGCTGGCATGATTATCTCGCGTTTCGGCATAGTCAACTGGACACCGAGATCGTGTGATTTAACGCCATTAAACTTTTTCTTGTGGGGCTACGTTAAATCACGGGTCTATGCGAATAAGCTACCGACGATTCATGTCTCAAAAACCAACCATAACCAATGCCAACAATGATATCGAGCCCGATTTATGCGGTCGAGTCAACGAAAATTGAACCTTTTAGATACGCGCCACGCCGTTCAGCGAAGCTGTAGTGGCCATTTGGCCGATATCATATTAGACATCATATATATATATATATATATATATATATATATATATATATATATATATATATATATATATATATATATATATATATATATATCTATATACATACATACATACATGGTGTTCGGAAATAACGTCGAAATATTTTGGGAGGTGACTCTAGGGATTAAAACATAAAAAAAGTAAAATTGCGTTAAAATTTGCTCTAGCTTCTTTAAGAAGCAATTTTTGGAGTATGTTTATAGGAACCTTTTTTATGTTTTAATCTCTAGAGTCGCCTCCCAAAATATTTTGACGTTATTCCCGGACACCCAATACACAACTTGTTTTATTTACATTTAAAGTTCGAGCGCCCTTAATAGAAAATCCAATACAAATGTAATTTCATTGATCAATTTCAAATGTATGTAGATCTGATAAATTCAAATACAATTGAAATGGAACGAATTATTTTTCAGGAATCGATAGCCCGGCAAATAAGATTTTTTTTCCAATAACAAGGAATTATTTTAAATTTAACTGAGGTTACTTGATTTAACTGAGGATACTTGATGGAAATTAATTTTAATTAAATATAACAATTAAATATAACAATTGTTTCGATAAGAGTAATTACAATCTAACCTGCCCATCGACCTGATAATACCATAAAATATGATAGAGGGGAAATCCATCTTTTGTCAATGTCTAGGAGGACAATATAAGTTTAATGACGGTGAACCATTCAAGTCTAGCTGGTCATTTAGCAAAATATAATTTTTTTTAAATAATTTCTAGGCTCAATTCTTCTATTGGAACCTTTGGTGTGAAATACTAAACTTGAAGAGATTTACCACTAAACACCAAATCACTTTTTTGAACTGCCCGACGCACGTTTCGCTAACCATGTTAGCATCATCATCATCATTAGCTAACATGGTTAGTGAAACGTGCGTCGAGCAGTTCAAAAAAGTGATTTGGTGTTTAGTGGTAAATCTCTTCAAGTTTTTCAAATTTAGAATTTCTAGGCTCTCTAAAAGATTTAATTTTTTGGATTTATTCTCATTATGCAACATTTTAAAATTATCATTGAAAGTATGCTTTTCTAACATTAACTGGTTAGCATAATGAGAATTATTTTCTTGTTTAGTGTAACTTCTTTTATGTTCGTTGAGCCTAGTAGAGAAAGATCTTCCTGTTCATCGAACATAAAACTTTTCGACACGACCCGAACTCAATTAAATAAACTCCCGATTTATAGAGTTTATTTGTTTGATTTTATTGTTTTTAATAAAGCGTCCAAGACTATTGTTTGTTTTAAAAGCAATATTTATATTGTTTGTTTTGGATAAATTTCTCCACACTAATTTGGTAACTTTTACTTATTGGATTTATTGTTTTTAATAAGGCGTCCGAGACTATTGTTTGATGTAAAAGCGATATTTATATTGTTTGTTTTGGATACATTTTTCGACGCTAATTTGGAAACTTTTTCTGTATATAATTGTTTTGTCCGATGGATTTTTGATTTATTTACCGTATATATTAAATTAATAGTTTTATTACAACTTTTTTTTATTAATTATTTAATTTATAATGTTTGAATCGTATCCGTTATCTGTTTGATGATATTCAATTCTTTATTATAATTATTTATTGCCATGGGGATATTTAATTAAATTAATTAAATGCTGCAACCTTTTGTGAATAAAGATAACAAGATTTATCGTGTATAACTAAATCTGTATGTGATGGTTTATGAAAAATTGCAAAATCATATTTATTATTTTTTTAGTAATTGTTAAGTCTAAAAAGTTAATATTATGTTGGTCTTCTTCAACAGTGAATTTATCTATCATAAATTTTTTGTCTATCAAAACCTGTAAAACAACTTAGAATGCCATCAACATATCTATAACAGTAAAGTCATGATTTATACAACTGATGTTGATTTATTTTATTTTCTAAGCTGTCCATAAAAATTTCCGCCAGTAAACGAAAACCTCCAGTTGACAGAAAATGGATTTCCCCACTATCATGCTTTGTGGTATTATTTGGTCGTTGGACAGTTTAGGTTGTAATTACTTTTCTCATTATTAGTTTAACATAGTTTGCATTTGAAAGAGGCACTATGTGTCGAAACAATCGTTATACATACAATTTTAAATATAGGAGAAATTTTTAGATATTAATATTTGCTTATTTATTTAAGAATAATTTTACTTACTTTCTTGATTATGTTAGGTCCTCAATTTAATTCTGGTCTCTACGTTGACTGCAATTACATTGACTGCAATACCTATTCGTAGCAAAATTTTTCTCCGTATAGTTATTTATAGCACCATCTTTCAGCTTCAAAAGGAAGAATGTTATCCGAGCCTACTGTTAACGTAACCTCAAAAATCTCTTGTAGACCGTTGGCCGTTGGCATGATGTCTATAAGACACACTCAACATTTGAGGCACTGACTTTCGCCTTCCAACTGAAAAAAAAGCGCTCAAGCTCAGGATATTATTTGAGAAATGTTGTTTCATACAATACTTAAAAGAAATGATTCCAGCAATTCCGAACTGGAAAAGATTACTAAAATTATTTAGAATGTACGGGATAACCGAAAAAAAAGTGGTGGATGAAGAATTGGAATCACTGCTGGAAGAAAATCCTTCTTGTATACTGTTAGAGCTTGGACAGGAGCTTCGGGTAGCAACATTTCTAAGCGTTTACACAAGTTAGAAAAAATTCAAAAGGAGAGTTGGGTCCCCTACGAACTCACAGCTGAGAATATAAGAAGACTCTTTGATGTTGTTGTCTCATTGCTTTCCATATTCAAGAAAATTGAAATTTCCTGCATAAGATTGTGACTGGTGACAAAACTGGACCCTTTACTAAAATTCAAAGTGGCGAAAAGTTCGGGTTAATTCTGTTAAGTCATCAATCAGTACCACAAAACCAAATAGTCACGCGAACAAGGTGTTGCTGTATATATGGTGGGATATATGGCTGTATATATGGCTGAGGATCGTGTAATATGAGTTCATTAGCAACTGATTCAAGTTAATGACGCTCTGGAGAAAAAAAGCTTATACTAGCAATGGAAGACGGCAAGCTATTTTGCTTTAGGATAATGGACTCCCACATAGAGCAAAAAGGACTTTAGGAACGATCACCGACTTGGACTGGGAGATTTTATCGTACCCGGTATATTTTCCAGACTTGACCCCTCCGGATTTTTATCTCTTCCGATTCCTGGAACGTCATCTGGTTAATAGCAGCTTCACATCTCTTAAGGAAGTTGAAAAAAGTCTCAATGATTTTATCACACGAAAATTACGTTTTTTTACGATCTCAATGATTTCAGTTGCCTGAAAAAGTGAGGGAGATTACTCCGAAGAATAACTTTTTTCAAAAATAACACATCGGTCTATAAGTTCCTGGGTTGGCAAATAAAACACACTTTTTTTGCAAATTAAGACTTTATAGATCAATATATTCTCCTCGAAGAGCAATACAATCATTCTAACGCTTTTTTCCATTTCTACACTTTTTTTATAGAACGATTTCTCTTTACTTTTAAAATATCCTTCAGTTTCGGCAAGTACTTCTTCATTGGAACGAAATGTATTTCCAATAATCAGTTTTTTTGAGGTCTGAGAACAGGAAATAGTCGCTGGGGGCCAGATCTGGAGAATACAGCAATTTGTGCAATTCATGCAATTTAGCCATCGTTGCCAACTATTTGTAACATGGTGCATTGTCTTGATGAAACAGTTCTTTTTTTGTTCATTTGGAGCCTTTTTTTAGCGATCTCGTCCGTCAAACGTACCAATAACGCTATGTAATATTCGATGTTGATGGTTTTATTCTCTTTCTCAAGCTCTTCCTCGAGCTAATGATACGATGGAGAATGTCCCATGCGCATCTCAAAATACAGGGGCCATAACCTTGCCTGCCGATTGTTGCTTTTGGTCGCTTGGACAGCTTTCACCTCCTACTGTCCACACACCAGACTATCGATTTGACTACCTGACTACCTCGGCAGTCCTAGGCAATTTCTGTAGTTTTACTTTATGATTTTGCGAAATAATTTTGTGAATTTTTCTGATGTGGTTTGGAATAATCACCTCATTTGGACGTCCATCCAGAGCGTTCAGCATCTTCGGCGCTTGTACAGCTACGTTTGAATTTCTCATACTAATCAATTATGGTTGATTTTCCAGGGGCTGAGTTCGCATAATGTTTATAAAGCCATTGTTTTGCCTCAACGGTATTTTCCTTCATCAAAAAGCAATGTTTAATCAACACACGAAATTCTTTTTTTTTATTGTTTTGAAAATAACAAAAGTAGCGTCACTTAGAGCATAACAACTCAGAAACTAGTAGACAGATTGTCATGAAATTTGACACATGTCGTTTGAAGGTTGGCACAATCGACCACACTGATAAGGATTTTTCGTAAGGGACGCCATCTATATGTCAGACCGGGAACTTATTAAAAAGGGAGAGAATTAACTTGATGACCAGATATCATTTCTTTTTGCGACGTTCTAGAAGATGGCATTGGTCATATTTGAAATTATGTGTTTGTAAAATGTTTCTCTATTTTCATCTTAAGTTTTTAAGATAATTTTGAAGTGGTTAGTACAGTACTGTGGATATAGAACGAACATATTCTATGTTTAGATAAGTATACTAAATATATTATGACTTACGAGGCCTTATAAGTCGTCTCTAGTACTGCTATGGTGGAAACTGTACTACATAGTCTTTCTACAGCAGTAATTTTCATTCTTGTAGTTTAGCATATGAGCCTCTTTGAGGTTATACGAGGGTTGTTGAAAAAGTTTTTGAGCTAATAAAAAAAACAAAAGATTTTTGAGATTGTAAAAACTTACTCACCTTACTATTCAATATATTTAGATCAACCACTTTCTAACTTGTTAATACCCTCATCATTTAAAGCGAATTTACGTCCAGCGCTACGTGGAAGCACTTCAAAGCGTAGGACATGGCGTAATACTAAGGTTGCTATTTATGTATTCGAAATAATAAATAAAAAGAAATATTTATCTTTGAAAATGGTTTCATTGTTTTTCAAAATATTCTCCGCGAAAATCGCCACACTTTTGCATACGTTTGAACCAATTTTCATAGCACTTTTTCCATTTCGAATGAGGTATCTCCAAAACATGCATTTTGAACGCATCACCCGCTTCTTCCGACGTCGAAAATCCTTGACCACTTAGTTTATTCTTCACGGGTCGGAACAAAAATAAATCATTGGGTCCCGAATCAGAACTGTACGGTGGATGACACATCAATTTGATGTTAGAGCTCGCATTGCCATGGTGAATAATTATCCTGCGTGGCTGGTTGTTTTTTCTTATTTATTCAAATACTTCTGGCAAACAAATTAGTTGTGTACCATTCAGAACTGACCGTTCTATGATTCTCTTGTGGCACTGTAGCCCCATTTGCTTCGAAGTGCTTCTTGTGTGAACAACTTTTGTTGGGCTTGTCTCATTTTGAAAGACCCATGCAGTTGTTTACTTTCGGGCTCATAACATAGATCTAAGATTTATCACCTACGTAGATATTATACACGGCTTGTGACACAACACGATTTTATTTTTTTAGCATTTCCTTGCACCAATCAACACTAGAATTTTTTTGATTGTCAAATTATGCGGTATTGAAAGAGCACATATCTATTTATGGCTAAGTGTTCATGTAAAATATTGTATATGCTTGTCATATTAATGCTCAGGGATGCCTCACTCTTACGGTATGTCACATGACGATCTTGCTTTGTCAGTTCGTGCGCAGTATCGATGTTTTCTGGCACAACAACCGATATTGGATAACTTTCTTTAAATTCGTCCGTGAACGAACGACGACCACGATTGAATTCACTAAACCAGTGATATACAGTGGTTTTGGACGGTTCTTCATCGCCAAAAGTCGAAGTCAGTTGATGCACTGTTGTTGAGATAATCCTCGTCGAAAGTCGTAGTAAATCATCTCACAAAGATTCTCCCGGGTTAATTCCATTTTTTGAGTGAGATGAAATAAAGTCACTAAACAACACAAATAGCGTCCGTATGATAAAACGTTCTGAGTACGTATACAGTCAACAATATCAAACTTTACGATGTATATGTCAGATGGCGCTTAGCAACACGTTTGTTGCCAATTCCGGATATATAAATAGCAACCCTCGTAATTCGAGACGTGTGTGTAGGGTCATTAACCGCGGGAAAGCGCTACTTTTTATCCAGATATTGATGTTTTGTCTGGTTGGTACGTTTTGGTTAGTACAGTAGTGAAGTGTAATACTCCCCGGTGATGGACTTGCCATTTGACACCACGATGATTCCCGAAAACTGTATCCACGACTTTTGACACCCATCGAACGGAAAGCTTTTTTTATACAGAAAGCATCATGTAAAATGTAATGGATACGGTCTATCGATATGTTTTCAATGTCAATAAGTTTGCGTACCTTCAGTTGACGTTCATTCATTGTCAATTTTTATGATGATTTTGTCCTGAGCTTTTATTATCTTCAGTGGGTGAATGAATACGTTTAGATTTAGCTTAATTCAGCTTAGTTTTTTTACAATCGAAAACAAAGGGAAAGAATATCTTGCAGTGGACTCTAACTGTTTATATGCCCGATGGGGTTCAATTTTGTCCAATTTTGTTCAATTTTATAAGGAAATATTAAAATTTTGTTTTACTCGATCGCCACAAACAACCAACTTGGATAATAAAGACATTTTGTGCATCATATTTGACTAATAGGGTATTGGTTGGGTATTTGGTTATACTCATCGCTATGTCAGACAAAAAACTTTCTTAATGACCCTCGTATATACTCAATATTTTAATAAACTTAATATAGATATATTTCTTTTTGGCAACAGGTCAAGCAAAGTATATATTAGACATCCCCGATCTACCCGGCCAACTCCACGGAGTTCTGGTACAAGCAAAAACTGTTGCCGGTTCAACTATTAAAAAAATTGATGCCAGCGTCGCCTTGGCATCTCCAGATGTTGTAGCATTTTTCTCCGCTGCGGACATTCCTGGAGAAAATAATATCGGCGTTGTCAAGTGTAACCAGCTTGTAACTGAATTACTTTTTTGCAACGATAAGGTTGAGTATTTATTTCAATTAAGACATATTATATATACAATAATTGAGAAAATAAAAATATAGGATGGATATTGAACTTTCGATTCATATGTAGTAAAGGGTCATTTAACAAGGAACTGTTTTTAAAATTTTCAATTGAAATAATAAGTTTACTTATAATGTGTTTTGAGGTTTGATGATCAGAGTTATGAGCAATAACGAGTTTTGAACAGTGAAGTTTAGAAGTATCTAAGGATGTAATGAATGGTGTCAAACCTTTTGCGTTATGAAATCGGTATGAAAATTTCCGTCAAGCACGTGATGTTGCTACAGGGAGTGTGCTAATGTGCACGTTGTGTACTACGTGGAGTACTATTTGGAAGATGACTATAATTTGACATTTACTTGCAATGAGAATAAGTGCTTATCGTCCTTATTGGGTATTTTCTCCTACAGCGCTCCACAAGACGTATTATTTAGAATGGTTCCGAGTTAGAGTTGAATGGAATTATTTTTTTATTGATGAATCTCTTTGAATGAAGTCTTATTTAGGTGATGAAGTATGAAACCATCATGGTGAAATGCGAAATTTAACTTTTGTATTAGAACGAAATATAGCTAACATTCCAGAAATTATGATATAAAGCATCTATATGCTTGGGAAACAGGTCACCTATAGTAATTATCAAATTAATTTTAAATGCAGCCAGTTGTGCAATCAAAATATTGCAGCTGGTCGTTACGCCGTATCTTCAAGTTCGTCCAAATCTCACTTTTCAGCAAGGTAGTGCCAGACAAGGTACAGTTTGTTAAATAGCCCAGTATTTAGAAGAGTCTTCAATATACTCGACTGGCCAGTGAGGTTCCCAGATTTATCGCTGATAGAACATATGATATCTGTCATTGGTTGAAATATTGAATGATTGCTTTAGTACTCACCAACTTAAAGGAACTTGAAGTAGATGAGTAACACGTCTGTGATACCATGTTACAAGAATACATAAATTATCTATTTGTTCCGTGCTCCATTGAAAAATTTACTCGTTTCTTTGTTTTCGCACAGTTACACTGTTGCGGATCACAGGATGACGTGAGCTGCATGTATATGGTGGTAGCCTTGGTTATTCCTTCACCTGCTTTCGATCGTTCAGGTCGAGCCTCACCGAGGTTTGATGGCGACTGAAGTAGCGGGCAAATTTTTGCGTGGAGCATGGAAGAACGTCTTAGTTTTTGAATATTTTTAATGTTCTATACGAGTGTACTATGAAATTATTCGATCATTTAATTGGCCCGTCTCTCGCAGGATTACATAGAGTTATGAGAACCGTGGTCGACCTACATAATATTTATTTTTTGTATCAAATGTAGGGGGAATTTACTGACCTCTTTATCATTACATAATAGGGTTATGGTGAGCGTGGGTGTATTTTCTTTGTTTTTAATATCACTCTCCACGAGCCCACCTCTTCTATTTTTTGAACATGCAGGATGAAGGCCTTTTCAGCTTGTTTCCAACTTTCACGGTCCTGGGCTTTCCTCTGCCACTCTGGTCCAATATACTTAACGATGTCATCAATCCATCCTGCTTTCGGTCTTCGTCGCGGACATTTGCGAACAAGTGGTATCCAATCCAGGATTGCCTTGGTCCATCTGTCATCCCATTGCCTCGCTATATGGCCAACCCATCTCCATTTCAATTGCCTTACTCTTCCAATGATCTCACAGATTTTCGTTTGTTCCCTGATCCATGCGCAGGACTTTCTGTCTCGTCTTGTAATGCCAAGCATACATCTTTCCATTCCCCTCTGTGCTACCCGAAGTTTTTGAATTGATTGCGATGTGAGTGTCCAGGTTTCACTTTCCTTATGTCATAACGGGTAGAACGCATAGATCGAAGACTTTTCTTTTCAGGCAAAGTGGGAGTCTGCTCTTAAACACAATGTTGAGCCTGCCAAATGTCTGCCAGCCACATTTAACACGCCGTTCCACCTCCCGGGCGGTATTCCCCTCCATTGAAATCCTCTACCCAAGATATATAAAGCTGTCCTCAATCTCCAATTCTCTTCCTAAAATTGAAATTCTTCTGTCCTAAGCGAAGTTATTGAACATAACCTGACTGTTTTTCAGGTTTATTTTTAAGCCAAATGGTTCCCCAGCCCTTTGCAGTTCTTGTATGCGTCTTTGCAGCTCCTCTTGGTCTTGTGCAAGGAGAACGATATCATTTGCAAAGCTAAGATGGTTTAAGTTTGCACCATTGATCTTTACACCATCCTGTTCCCAATCCAGTTTACGGAATATTTCTTTAAGGCCAGCCGAGAAAAGAATAGGCGATATTG
The DNA here is from genome assembly GCA_031761425.1 of Cosmopolites sordidus. Classification (NCBI taxonomy): domain Eukaryota; kingdom Metazoa; phylum Arthropoda; class Insecta; order Coleoptera; family Curculionidae; genus Cosmopolites; species Cosmopolites sordidus. The sequence continues at coordinate 649,667 of JARFXV010000713.1, read as the reverse complement.
CATCACCCTGCCGTACACCTCGTTCTACATTAATTCCCACTTCAAGATCATCAAGGTGAATTGTGGCTGTAGCTCCATCATATATCGATCCTAATAGGTTTACATATGCTTTATTTACCCCTTGGCTAAGCAGTGCATCCGTTATTGCATGCCCTGAGATGGAGTCAAATGCTTTTTCGTACTCGTTAAAAACCAAGCTCAGTGTATTCGTTGTGCCTTCTGTATGGCCTGCTGTACAACCTGGATGTGATCCATTGAACTGAATCCAATTCTGAATCCTGCTTGTTTTCTTAGTTGTGCGTCATTCAGTTTTTGTAATATTCTTTTAGAAATTATCTTAGTGAAAACTTTGTACATTACTGATAGGAGGCTTATTGGACGGTAGTTCTTTAAATCTTCCTGTGCTCGTTTTTTATGTAAAAGGATCATTTCTGCATTTTTCCATAAGTCAGGTACTTTTTGTTCTTTGAGGCATTTTGAGTATAATTTTTCCAGAGTTTTATGTAACGTCCGACCACCAGCTTTTAGCATTTCGATAGTTACACTGTCCTTTCTTGGAGCCTTGCCGTTTTTCATCGATTCTATAGCATTTGTTACTTCCCCCACTAGAATATCTGGCATTTGTTCGTTCGTGGATATTGTTGTCTTTGATTGGCTCTGATCTTCGTATAACTGGGAATAAAATTTTCTGACAACCTCTAACATTTGCGTACGCGCCCTGCACACTGTGCCATCCTCACGCCTTAAGGCATATATTTGCGTTCTTTTGTTTCTCAGCTTATGTTTAGCTTTGTTAAATCCTTTGTTTTCTTCCAGGGTTTTTTGCAATAGCTGCATGTTGAATCGGCGCATGTCCTCTCTGATACGTTTTCTTATAGTTTTGCAGAGCTCAGTGTACTCGACCCTGCCAAAACGATTACCTGCATTTTTAGTTGCCCGCCGTTTGTTCATTAAATCAATGGTTTCAATGGAGATATCTGTTTGAGACATTTTTCTTCTATATGCTATATGGTGCTATAATATATATATATATATATATATATATATATATATATATATATATATATATATACTGTATATATATATATATATATATATATATATATATATATATATAATACCGTATATATATATATATATATATATATATATATATATATATATATATATATATATATATATATATATATATATATATATATATATATATATATATACGGTATTCGGAAATAACGTCGAAATATTTTGGGAGGTGACTTTAGGGATTAAAACATAAAAATAGTAAAATTGCTTTAAAATTTGCTCTAGCCCCTTTAAGAAGCAATTTTTGGAGTATGTTTATAGGAACCTTTTTTATGTTGTAATCCATAGAGATCCGGACACCCTGTATATATATATATATATATATATATATATATATATATATATATATATATATATATATATATATATATATATATATATATATAGGGGGGAGTTGTCTATATTGAACCATTTTTCGAAAATCTGCTGCAATATCCAAGTACGAACAAATATTTCATTTAATAAATTTGGCACCTATTTACTAAACTGTAGCGAATCTTTCAATGATTACAAAAATATTTAATCATGTCATGTTAAGTGTCAACTTTGTTTTTTTAAAAACCCTGCTCTCGATTCAATTTACGAAACCGGTGTCCAAAAATGAACCACTCAATTCCTAAATTGAATCATATATTAAAAACACCTTTTCCCTATTGCACGGGTAAGTAGGTACCTAATTGAAATAAAATGCAGTTGAATATACAGGTTTTATTTAAACTAAACGTTGCTTCGGTAGTATAAAAAATAATCAAATAAAATATAAACTCTAAACAAGTATAAAAACAAAAAAACAATTAAGGAACATTAGTTTCAACTTTTAAGGATTGGACCGAGAGCTGGTCGGTCGAAGCGGTACTTAAACAAAATTCGCAAATAAACTTTTCGTTTTTTTCAATACCGGCACACTCTTCATGTGACCACCTACCACATGCCTGGTATCTAGTCCATCCTTCATTTGGTTTAGAATTAAACTAGCTGTCACTGCAGCATAAACACAACTCGTTACTATTTTTATCATCCGTGCCATCTTCTGAATCACTTGAGCTTGGTGATGAATTTCTCATTTGTATTTTTGTTTACCGGTCTTCCGGTCATTGCCGGAAAATAAATTCATAGTTGCTTTTTCTACTGGCGTCTTTCTTCGTTTTACTGTTTCTGGTTTTTTGCTTGTTTGTTCTCTGTATTTGTTTATTTTTTCTTTCAGATCTTCTTTGTATGGGGTACTAGTAAGTAATACTGCAGAAGCTGTTGTTTAATTTTTGCGCTTTTGAACAATTTTACTCGTTTCAGGAACAGGTGCTAGCTGATTTAGACTTTGATTAAGTTTTTTTGCAGTGACTTCGGCAGGTGGCTCTGAAGAGATATTACCATTTTCTGGGTTTTCATTAACCTGGAATGTTAGGGCAGTTGATGGGGCAAATAAGTGGTCCCGAACCTATTACGGTAGACAGGCCAAATTCCAGCTCATTTAAAGGCGTTTTCTGCAATACCGACAGTAGCAGCTTTTCCATATGTCCTACTCAATAATTCGGACACGTTATAAACTGTTATCGGTTGTCCAACGTGTGCTCGTAGCCACGAATCTTGCTCCTGGGCGTAATTGTTTTGCATGCGTTTAAAAAACTAACATCTAACGAGTGTAAACGGTGGGCAGTATGACCAGGTAGTTGCAAAAGATGAATGGTACGCTGGCGAGCAAAATCTAGAGCTACAAGATTTTTGCTGTGTGGAATGGACATCTAGTAACAGAATTACTGGTTTATCTGGACTTGATCGAACCACATGGTGAAAATGTTTCAGCCACTTAAGGAAAAGGTCACTATTTATGTACCCAGTGTCAGATATTTCAACGATACTTCCTGTTGGAGCTCCTAGTGCAAGTTCAGGGGCAAATCTCTTTCGTTTAAAGATATCATAGGAATATAACGACCTGCGGCATTGCAGCAACAAACCATTGTGGTGTTTAAACCTTTTTTCCCGCTAGCAATTCCACTCACTTGGCGCTTACCTTTTTGAGTTACCACCTTTTGCATTTTTTTCTGAATTGTCGTGTAGCCAGATTCATCAACGTTAAATATTGCATTTGCGGTAATATGGTGTTTGTCAACAAGTTGCTCTAAAATATCGTAAAACTGCATTACCTTTCCTTTTTCAAAGCCTCGTGCTCGCGCTAGTGATGTGGATTCTGGTTGACGTACTGATAAGTTCTGGTGTCTGCATAAATACATAAAACCATTTCTTGCCAGGAACTTTATTCTCTTTATTAATTAAATGCCGTAAGTGGTGTTTTTCCGCTAACTGAAATGCAAGATGTCGTAGTATATCGCTTATAGTGAAACCATAAAGTATTTCTTCAAATTGAATAATGTGCTGAACTAGTGCATTTTCAGTTTCATTCGAAAAACACACGTAGTGCCCTATATATATACACACCTTAAACTGAGTTTAAGATTTGTAAAATCTTAACGTTTTAGCTTCCACTTTGAAGGTAAACAGAACTTAATTCCCTAGAAACGGTACTGATTCAAAATATTTATGACTGGCGTCAAATAAAAAGGTGTATTGATAAAGTTCAGGCTTATGTACTTGTTTTATGGATATGACTTGAATATCCACCAATCCATTAGAAAATTACCAAACCCCAAGTCCCAAAAAAGTTATTGTGACTCACCCATAAAATTTGCCATGTATTCAGATCCCGCAATATCCAAACGATATTTGCAGAAATTTTAACAGATTAACAGATTAAACAGATTAACAGAACTAAACATATATACATATTCCTTAGGCCAGTGAAGGATAATATTCCAGAAGAGTTACATTCCTATGAGATTCTGGTATAGCTGCTCCTAATCATATATCGGCCAAACCCACAGACATATACGAACATTCTCTCATCATCCGAAAATCGGATCTCTCCTCAATTCTAGTAGAATATCATATCCAAACGGGTCACAAAATAGATTTCGACAAGGCCAAAGTAATCGCATCATATATTCCTACAAACCCCGCATAATTCGTGTAGCAATTGAGATCGAAAAACACCTAGACTGCCTAAACAAGAGCGACGACTGTCTTAGAGTTCAAAATATATGGAAACCTCTTATTTCCAAATTACCCATCCGAAACCCTTCGAATCAAACGTATACTCACACGCTCACTCCTCAACCGAGCGCACCAAATCAAACCTTACCTATTAACTAAAAATGACGTGACGTTCTTTTCTGGGGAGTAGGCAGATGGAGAGAACCTAAGAGCAAAGCAACTAGATTCTCTTTATAACGGCTTTAAAGTGGAAACCGAAACGTCGAGATTTTCCGACGAATGGCGAACATTGGCGTATTTCTTTATGTCGACCATACACATTATGTAATTCATGAGAAATATAATTTACAGAATAACCATTTCCATTGCTAAAGTTGAATCAATTGTATACGTAGTTCCATACTACATGGCGCTACTTTGATATGGCAATTGTTTGGTTTATCAAATGTCAAGGCGAAAAAAAAACGGTTCAAATATGTACTAGTGAATGACTTCTTGTTGAGGGACCCGTTATACATACATTGACATTATATTTTTACAATTTTTAAAATTCGATTGAAATAATTATACCGGTTATATGAAAATAAATGTTTATGAAAACTAAAGAAAAAAAAACTGTAAAATAAAGAATATTTTTTAACATTATCGTTTTTACATTCATTTTCATTAACATTTTATACTATCGAGATACAACAAATGAGTTGTTAAAATATTCTGAACCCGTTCAATTGAGATGCCCACAGTCTCAGCAACTTCACACACTTTCACACTCCAATTGTTTATCATGACATCGTGGATTTTTTAATAATTTTTTAAGTGGTAACCGCATTTGTACGACCTGGTTGATCTTCATATGCTCGTACTGCCACGTATGAATTCAGCTGTCCAATTTTTTATGGTTGATAAGGAAGTTTTAATCTCATTATTTGTTTTCTTTTTCAAAAACAAGAATTTTATCACTGCTCGCTATTTAATTTTTTCCATTGTTGTAAAATCACAAAAATTGTTGTATTTAAATGGCTTCCACGCCATTTTTTGTCATTGTTAACAAACTAAACCACGCAGTGGCTTTACAATATTGTTGTGAAAGGTTATATTTACGAAAAATATAACTTTTTATATACTAGCAGCGCCAAGGTTTAGGTTAGGTACTTATCATACAACCCTCGTATTAGTAATTTATATATAACCAAATTAATATAAATAGATATAGCTAGTGGTTTCAATTAATTAATTATTTTCGAAAGTGCACAAATTAATGGTCTACCCAATATTAGATGTGCACATAAATTCGGTGGCATATTTTAAGGTAACAAAATGATAAATGTGAATTTTGATTTCTTCTACCCATATTTTCAAACGTTTTACTAGAATATTTTCAAGTGGTAATACCGTAGCGTAAGGTCAGGTGAGTATAAGAAAAAATTGTTTATTTTATATCTAATCACTGATAGTTTTTTTGATATCATTAAAAAGTTTTAAATATTATGATTAGAGTAACACGTCGGTCAATAAGTCTAAGACTTGATAAATAAAACACACCTTTTTTGCAAATTTCGGCTTTATATATCAATATATTCTTCTTGAAGAGCAATATAATCATTCCAATATTTCTATAGCTTTTTTTCTAGAACGATTTCTCTTTGCCTTCAAAATATCCTTCAGTTTTGACAATTACCTTTCGAGCATTTTTTTTGAGATGTGAGAACAGGAAATAGTCGCTGGGGGTTATTTCTGGAGAATACGGTGAACGAGAAAGCAATTCGAAGTGAAATTTATGCAATTTAGCCATCGTTGCCAACGATTTGTGATATGGTGCATTGTCTTGGTGAAACAGCACTTTTTTGTTCATTTACAGCCTTTTTTGCGACCTCGTCCTTCAAACGCACCAATAATGCTATGTAACATTCGCTATTGATAGTTTCAGATGAGAAATATCCCATGCGTATCCTAAAATACAGAGGCCGTAACCTTGCCGGCTGATAGTTATGTTTTTGGTCGCTTTGGGAGGCTTTCACCATCTGCTGTCCAATCAGCTGACTGCCGATTGGAGTCCGGAGGGCAGTGATGGATCCATGTTTTATCCATTGTCACATCCTGCTTGAAAAAAATATTTTTATTTCGCTTCAACAGCGCCAAAAAAAAAATAGTGTTATTTTTGATATATTTTGATAATATTATTATAGACATATTATGATATAAAGGTGATATCCAAAAAAGCTGGTTTAGAAATAATTATGCACAAAACAAAGGTGATGGAAAAAAACAGTCCAAGAAGAGAACAGGACTTCGGCGATGACAATGTTGAAATTGGGAAGAAATTTACGTATCTCGGAAGCAAACTTGACGAAAACAACAACATCGTAGGAGATATCAGAAATCGTATTACGAAGAGTTACTACTTAGAGTGAACAAAGTTACTTATTCCCTGTATTCTGTCCTAAGATCTGAACTTATTCAAAGGAACACGAAACTTACGATGTATAAAAGACTCATTCGGCCAGTGGTCACTTAAGGCTGCGAGAGTATGGACCTTCACAAAGAAAACAGAAGAGGTGCTTGCAGTATTTGAAAGGGTACTGAGAAAAATTTTTGGTACTGTGCATGACAATAGAATTTGGAGGATCAGGTATAATTTCGAAATCAAGCAATTGTTCAAAGATCTGGATATTGTAGACTATGTGAGGGTGCAGCAGGTACAGTTTCAAGGAAAATTATGGAGGGGCGATATGGGGGTAACAATAAAAAAGGAGTAGATCAAAAACACGTCGACAGGACAATATATGAAGAGATGTTACATACTACTGTCCATTTAATATTGGCAAGGGGTTGCTGGAGGTCAATCCGGTTGGAGGGTGAGGTTGAAGGAGGTCAAATTTTAGTGACGGACTGTAACGCAGAAGATGAAGACACTTATGAATCGTGAAGTTTACTAAGCATTACATTACTGCCAGGTTAAGAAAATAGGGAGATTGAGAAAAAACATACCAATCATTGCATCCAAAATATATATAAGGCACATTAATTTATAGCTCCGCAGTTTATTTACCTTTTTTGAAATAATAAACCTAAATATGATAATGCATGTTATTTACTTCAATCTTTACAATTATGCAATATACACAAACCTGATTTTAATCAAACTTACACTTACAGAATGGTTATTTGAACTGTAGTATTTCACCCGAAGCGACTTGGTTTAAACCTATACTGGAAAAATATCCATTTTTGATAATGAGTTTTGATAATGATTAGTTGGTGGGAAGTTAATCTGATTCATTACGACTTTCTGAATTTTAATGAAACTATCAGGGATATATATATATATATATATATATATATATATATATATATATATATATATATATATATCCCTGATAGTTTCATATATCATATATATATATATATATATATATATATATATATATATATATATATATATATATATATATATATATATATATATATATATATATATATATATATATATATATATATATACATATACATATACAATATTTGTCTTGCGGCTTCAGGTGTGGTTATCACGTCGAACATCTAGCTCGCGATGAAACCACTGGCCCTATGAGGGACCTACGCTAAGAAGGGGCACTAGCTATTCTAATAGGGCTCCTCTTCTCCGTGGTAATCATGTTAAATTAGCTTCCTAATCAATGTTTGATTAGTAACCGTTCAGTTCACGGTAGCAAACTGTACTTTACTAAATTCTGATGTTAACGCCTGATACAGAGGTGCCTCATATAAGGTAGTTGAACATTAGTTCTATGGAAGTGTGTCGTAAAGAGGACACACATCCCATAGCCAATAAGAAAAGTTCAATTGTATTCCACGACAATTATCAATTATACATAGCATGAACAATACTGCCATACTCGCCTGACTTCTCGCCAGCGGACTACCATTTTTTCAACCATCTCGATAACTGCCTATCGTAAAAAAATCGAGTTTATCAAATGCAGGATTACGATATTCTTCGTCATCGAAATAACTACATTTGTTTTAATATTTGGTTTCGATTTATAAATTTAAACTTAGTTCTGAGATACATTCGTTATAATTTATCTTCTATAGGAATACTATGAAATTTATCACGTCATTGAATTAATATGTAATATTAACTAAGAAACAGTGTAAAAGAAAAGTATCAAAAACTTAATTCAATTAGGTCCAGTACTATTCTCAACCTGTGGGTATATTATTGGCAACCAGTCACGATGCAGCCTATAAAGCCCAGAATCTGGTGAAACTATTTACTGAACCTCCAACATCGAAGCCGCTATTCACTATGCGAGATGTTTTGAAAGCAAATAAGATGGATCGTGTCACTCACCAAACCTCATTTATTTCGAAATCTAAAGGTACGCTTTCACTCCTAAATCGTAAATTAGAAACATGAAGAATTAAAAACATGAAGAATTAAAACAATTAAAAAATAAATGTTCTCGGCTCCCATTTAACCCTTTACGGAGCCGTGTTGGATGTATGCAACATACCATTTAAGTTTACGTAAAAATATACCGAATGTAGATCGATCGTTTTTACGCAGCGTTGTACATCGGCAACGAAGCATTATAACTATTTAGTAACTTATCAACCAACTAGATGGCAGTACTTGTATTTCTTTGAGCCATTGAAATGATGAACCACGTACGTGCCGTTCGAGTTCAATTACGAGGAGTGATTTATTGTGGAAATCCTGATAATTGACTATTGAAATTGACGTGGAGAAAAGGTAAGAGTTTAATTTTCAATAATCAAGTAAAGTTTTATTGTAAAATTAAGTTTTTATTGATTTATTAATTGATTTTGTTTTGTTGCATAACTACAACATTGCGCATTAGTGACTGATTTGTACGACTGTATATTTGAATCAGATTTTTCTATTTTACAGCATCAAAATGAGTAGCAGATTGCGTAATTTGACTGCTCAGGACCTGGAAGCTATACTTGGAGAGGGGGAAGACAGTGTAGATGGCTTAGACTTTTCAGAAGACGGCGATGTTGCAGATCCAACATTTGTCTTATTGCGAAATGAGCGCGAGAGTTCAGATGAGGACTCAGAGGTACCACCTGACTTAGAAAATGAATTCCAGGCTGCTAGCGCTTCGGCAATCGATTTTCAATTCAAAACTACTGCATAGGATCCCACTAGCACTATTCCGATCATAGTTTACCATAGTATTAGTTCTGCAGGTGCTCCAAGTGCATTTCACCTTGTACCTAAGGCCAATATCACATGGAAAACGAACTGCCTAAACCTGAATGGCGACCAACTACATTTTAGTGGATCTGAAGCTTTATCACCAGAAATATTACGTTTGGATACTCCTTTCCAGATATTTTCGTATTTGTTTACTGACGACATTATTGACCTTATATAAGATCAGATTAATTTATACTCTGTACAAAAAGGGTTAGTAAACCTATAAATGTAACAAGCCAGGAAATCCGTCAATTTATTGGTATCGTATATTACATACCAATAGTTCACATGCGTAATGTGAAAATGTATTGGTCTGAAAATATTGCCTTCGCTTCGATAAAAGAGACAATACCGTCGGAACGATTTGAACTACTCAGACAATCGTTGCATTTCAATGATAATAATCAAATGTTACCCTATGACCACGTCGATTCTGATCGATTATTTAAAATCCGGCATTTGATTACGAAACTCAACAACATCTTTGAAAAAGTTCCCTTTGAAGCGCATTTATCCGTTGATAAATAAATGAGCTTCACAAAAGCTCGAGGTGTATTGAAACAATATTGACTTGACAAACCTCATAAATGGAGGTACAAACTTTTTGTAATTTGTGGTGTAACTGGAATATGCCTACAAGTTCGAAGTTTACAGTGAACTGGAAAACAGCATCATCTAATGTGGTAGTACGCCTTACCCGCGATGTGCCTAGCAATCAGAACTAACAGCTATTCTTCGATAATTATTACACCTCGTTACCGTTTATTGAATTCATATCCAGCCGTGGCATTTTGGTTTTAGTCACTCTAAGGTAAAACCGTATTCTCAACTGCAAATCGCGCGGTACATACATAGAACAGGTCGGTAATTGCAATGCAGTTGACGTAACTGTGGTGGCGTGGAGGGACAATAAAATTTTCGCTCTTGCATCCAACTTTGCAGGACAACATCCTATTTCTGAAGTAAGGAGATACGACAAGCCCCGAAAATAATATATTTCTGTTGAACGTATTTTTGTTTAAGCAGCATATAATCGACATATGGGTGGTGTCAACCTATTAGATTGTGTCATGGGTCACTACAAAAGACGACTTCGTAGTAAACGCTGGTATCTACAACTTTTTTGATTATTTTTTGGACATGGTTATGTGTAATTCATGGCTCTTATACATAAGAATAAACGCCAAGAACGAAAGTGCCAGTAAAATTCTCAACTCTGCTGAATTCGGAGTAGCTATAGCTGAGACTTTATGAAAATATATGACAGCGAACCATATAAAGCGTTATAGTGATATTGAATGCCTAATTCAAAATAAAAAGAAGAAAGGTCCAGCCCAACATGTTCCACTAAAAGATGTTAGGCTGGACCAACACGGACGCTGGCCTGTTTGAACAAACAAAAGAATGAGATGTAAGTTTCCGAGTTGCAGTGGGTATATGTAAACCGAACCTACCTATTATTATTATATTACTACCTATATCGATATAATTTTCAACATTAACATTCTTGCGCCGTGAAGGGTTAAATTAAACTATGGGAAGCAATTGTTCTCTATATTGTTTAAAATGAACGAAATAAAATAAACCAACTAATGAACTAGTCACAATATTTTTATGAATTTTTTCATGCTATATATAGTTAATGTAAAGAAATTGCTTGCTAGAAAACTATCTTTCCTCAAACTCTTTAACTAGTAATTCTTCTGCAATAGGTACTGATATTAAGAAAGTCGTTAAAGGTGAAATGAACATTGAGGGCCAATACCATTTTCATATGGAAACACAAAATTGTTTAGTGGTGCCAACAGAAGATGGTTTAAATGTTTATGGTGGTACACAATGGATGGTTCATATTCAAGGCGTCATTTCCCAAATACTCGGCATGTCATCACAAAAGTAATAAATTAACAAACTCTTAATATTTTTTAACTATTACAATTTTAGAATTAATATGTTTGTACGTCGCCTTGGGGGCGGTTTTGGTGCCAAACTTAGTCGCAACGCTTATATTTCGGGGGCGGCAGCTTTGGCGGCTTATAAACTGAATCGACCTGTTCGAATCTGGATGGAATATACTGATAATATGGATGTTATAGGCAAAAGATTTCCATGCTTGTGCCAGTATGAAGTTGGCGTAAATGGTGCTGGAAAAATTCAGTATTTGAAGGTAAGTATGGTATATGTCTCCATCATAGAAAATAACATAAACAGGAAGTAAAAGACAAACAATCGAAAAAGCTGGAGAGATCTGGAAGCTTTTTTATTCCTGGATGATGGAAAGTTTATTAACCATATATATTAGCACATCGTATCTTACGTAAGCTATCCTGGTATTAAATAGGAAAAAAAAACTAGTATTGTTCAATATTCTATTTTTCTTATGAACATATGTGAAGTTAAATTTTCATCTTCTTCTTCCTACTTATAATTAGGCATATTGCCTGTTTTTTTAATTTTTTCTTATTTATCAATCTTTTTCTTTGCGGTCCTATTGTCCGTATTGTTCCGTTCGGTAACTTGTCTCGTGCACTATGCACTATGCTGTTGTTTGCCATGCTTCGTATGTGTTGATCCCATTCGACCTTTCTTTCTTTTATCCACTGGTTGATGTTTTCTACGTGACATGTACGCTTTATGCCCTCACTCCTTCCTCTGTCTCTCAATGCCTTGTTTGTTGTTCTCCTTAAAATTCTCATTTCTGATGATTTCATCACCTCTGTGTTACGCTGGTATCACGTCTTGTTTTAGCTGTATAAGTCTTACTGGTCGTACTACGCTTTTATATATTCTTGCTTTGTTCCCTAAAAAGAACCATCTATTTCATTGAGACATACTGCTATTCTGTTCCCTTACTAATCTGATGTTTTACCTCTTCCTCGATTTTTCCGATTTTTCGGCTAGTTATTTTGATGCTCATATATTCCATTTCCATCACTTGTTCTATTAGCTTATCTTCAACAACCAATTTGCACTTAATGGGCTCTTTTGCTATTACTATTGTTTCGCTGTTAGATAAAATTCGTATAGCAGTGTTTACAGATCGATCGTTCTCTGTTTTCGCTATTATTATGGCATCATCAGCGTAGCATATGATTTTCAGCTCTTGGTTACCCATTTTATATCCCCTTTTTGCTTTGACATTTATTATGATTTCATCCATGAGAATATTAAATAGGGGAGAGCTTAAAGATCCTCTCTGCGTATTGCTAGTTCGTAATGAATTGGCTTTGTATTTCCTTCTGCTAATCTTGCTACTACCTTACTGTCTTTGTATATGTCTTCAATTGTCTTGATTAGATCCAACGAGTTGTTTCTGCTATATAATAAGTAGATAACGTCTTCTATTTGTACTCAGTCAAAGGCTTTCTTCAAGGCTATCCGGCACAGGTAAGCCGGAATGTTGTTCTCGTGGGACTTTTCCTTCACCTGTCTCACAATGCATTTGGCATCGGTGCACGAGCGTCCATTTTTAAACCCTTGTTGCTCTTCTTCCAGTTGTATTTGTTCGATAATTTTTGTTGTTATTATCTTTGTTTGTGCATATATTCCTACCACATTTATCTTTCTGTTGTTTGTTATTAGTTTGAATGTTATTTTTCTCTCAGATATCTACTGACATTTTACTAATTGAAAAAATTCTCCAGTATTAACGTTCTTGTTGGGCTCCTGTAAACCGCATATGTCTATTTTATGTTCTCTTTTCTGTTTCAACTTTTTGGTCTCTTTTGTTTAATGATATTTAATTCCAGGTTGAAATCTTAAATACATCCTTCATTTTCCTTTCCCCTAACCTGTTTCTTCGTGTGTCGTTAACGTTAAATCTGCCCTCTTTCGAGATAGGGTTTCGGAATTCAATTTTGGGAGTTCGATTTTGGAATGTTCATTTAGTCTATTTTAATATTTGTTTAAAATAAACGTGTTGTGTTCATGTTCCGGCATGTTCCCACTGAATTTAAATTGAAAGGAAAAGTGATAGGAAGCAATATTTGGAACCATTACAAAAGGAATCAATCATTGTTTTGTTATTAAATGATATAGAATATGTTACAAGGACATCACTACATTCTCAGATGTTCCTGAGTCTCGACCTTCGAAGAATGTCTTAAACTGAAAACATGGGTTCTTGACAAAATTCTGTTTCCATGGGCCTGTTGAAGTTTTGCAAAAGTTTACGTAGCACTGTTCCCAAGTTTGAAACAAAACTTCACAGCTTACCCTGGCCCGAAATTGTTGTCACTCATTTTCATAACCCACTAGAAAAATCCGGTTTACGAAAATATTTCTTGCGGACTACCAAGTAACTCTAGGCACCACAAACTCGTTCTGAAGGCACATCCTTCCTTTCCTCCAAAGGAGAAGCAAACAGTAGTGCCATCTCGAACGCTACGTCACCAATCTCATTACTTTATTTACATACCTCGTATGTGTACGTCAGAATACTTGGTATAATACTAACCAGATATTTTAGAGAGCAATACTTTTAGCACTGAAACTAAACAGGAGATATGTAAATAATTTAAAAAGTCTGTTGACTGATTATCGCCGACACAGAGAACTATTTTGCAGAATTTGACAACCCGAAATTATTGTCACTGATTTTCATAACCCACTAGAAAAATCCGATTCACGAATATGTTTGTTGCGGACCACAAAGTAACTGTAGGCACCACAAACTCGTTCTGAAGGCGCATCCTTCGTCCCCTCCAAAGGAGAAGCAAACAGTGGTGCCATCTCGAACGCTACCTCATCAGTCTCATTACTTTACTTACATACCTCATATGTGTAAGTCAGAATACTTAGTATAATGCTAACCAGATATTTTAGAGAGCAATACTTTCAACAGTGAAAGAAAACAGGATATATGTAAATAATTTAGCTTTTGAAAAATATCACATCAGTGAGCATACTGAGGTAGCATATACTAAAAAGTCTGTTGTCTGATTATCGCCGAAACAGAGAACTATTTTGCAGAATTCGACAAGCCGAAATTATTGTCACTCATTTTCATAATTCACTAGAAAAATCCGGTTCACGAAAATGTTTATTGCGGACCACAAAGTAACTCTAGGCACCACAAACTCGTTCTGTAGGCGCATCCTTCCAAAGGAGAAGCAAACAGTGGTGCCATCTCGAACGCTACCTCATCAGTCTCATTACTTTATTTACATAGCTAGTATGTGTACGTCAGAATACTTGGTATAATGCTAACCAGATATTTTAGAGAGCAATACTTTCAACAGTGAAAGAAAACAGGAGATATGTAAATAATTTAGCTTTTCAAAAATATCACATCAGTAAGCATACTGAGGTAGCATTTACTAAAAAGTCTGTTGACTCAGTTTTCTCATCCTTGTGCTACTCTTCTTCAATTCTTCAAAATATCCATCTCTTGCTGCTGTTTTTTATTCAGCAACTATCTTGTTTACACTTACGTGATAAAACATATCAAAGAAGAGCCACAACGCATTATGTAGCAGATATGTTCAGTTTTCATAACATCACAGTGTTTTTTGAAAAGTTTTAACTCTATGTTCCAGTTTTTATAAAGCTTTTTACACTGACTACAGTTTCTAGGACGTCGTTTAGTGTAGGATTTGAATGATTTGTTATGTGTGCTTCCCTATAAATATTATAACGATTCCAAAGTCCATTAGGAGTGGGGCTTCGTCTAAATGCTTGTAAATTTCTATTATAGCCAGACATTTAACGAATATCATGGGTACAGATACCAATGTAATTAGTCTAATTCAAATCTTGAACAGATTTAGAGCTTTTGTATATGCAGTGATTTATTTATGACACGAAGTTTTTTTACAAAGGTATTACAATCTACGATAATATGATGATATAAGATCATATAGCAAATAAGTTGGGAACCTTATTTTTATCTGTGATTTGCTTCAGCTGCAACCCAAATCCATTTTTGTTATTTAGGTGACCTGATCATTATAGTCATCAACTGTGTGTAGTATTTTACGAGTGATGGTGTTATTAATTAACGCCATTTTCAAATCAAAATTCATCGATTTTGATCTTGGAAGATTTTAGTAAGACATTTTACTGAAAGCTAAATGACATTTATTTGATAGCATTTTTTGACATCGTACACAACGCATTTTCTCTCATCATTTTAATACTGGGAGGTTGGTATCTCCTGTAATGACTGGTAACTCGGAGGTGAAATAAAGCATCGCTTGTTGCAGCTAGTATTTGGATGGGTGGCCCTCCAAGGAGAGACCAGGTTTGCTTACTACATTTTAACAGGCAAGAGTGTAAAATCCGGCAAGGAATTGCCCCTCAATCTCGCCAGTTCGAGGCTGGGTAGGGCCGAATGCCTTCTTAGATATATTTTACGTTGGTCATCTGCTAGTCGGTAGGATTCTTGAGAGATTTATGATTAAGCACAAAATCAAGGGTTGATAGCTTAAGGAGCCGTGGGTTCAGAACCCACGTTAAGCTGAGGTCCAATCGGTAAATAGCCTTAGTTGCTGATTCTCCTCTAATCATTAATCCTTACTCTCATCATTTATTTCTTTCAACATAATATAAAAGTCCAAATAATTGACAGCTTATTTAGAATATTTACTGTTTCTTATTTTTGATATTGATTGGCAGTGACCGTGTGCTTTCTAGATTTTTATTTTCGGAATAGTTATTATTTCTTATCGCTGGTTTCATAAAAATTAAACCGCTTCCTTGTCACTCGGCAACAGTAATATTTAGAATTTTTTTACTATCATATATAAAACAGAATTCTCTAGGAATTACTTTCAGTTTTTTTTATTACGAAATAAATCAATATTTTGCTATCTTTCAACCCCCAAATACGGTAGCTTTGCTTACTAACATGTATGGTGCTTCTTGTAGTTAATTTACGTTAATTTTTCAGTGAACTGGATCTTGTTGAGAACAACAAAAATCCTATATTAACAATAGTTTGAGAGGACTGCTAACTGGAGTTAATCGGTAGCTACCGACCGGAGATCGAAAGCCACATTGACACCTAGTATGCTGACGTGTTTCTAACTTAAATAAATGAACTCTTTTTTTTTCTCTCTACTAGTGACTTTTTTATAAAAGTCTTGAAAAAACTGTGGTTGTTTTCTATGACTTTAAAGTAAGTTGGGGTTTGAGCAACGCTTTGCTATAAGTATCATTTCTCTAGGCAAAACTTTACACGGATTATGGTGTTGGAGGAAATGAACCAATTGACTCTCTGGTTATTTCTCAGTTTCAAAATTGTTACATTGTGGATACCTGGGATTTTGATACATACACCGTTATTACTGATAATGCTCCCTATGTTTATGCAAGAGCACCAGGTAGGTATTTTTAGATGTATTGGATTGGTAAATAAGTTTTTTTAGTTTAATTTTTTACGCTGATTAATTCTGATTAGGTCTTGTTTCTTGGGTATTACTTTAATATCTTTTGTATAACTATGAAAATGGAAGAGACTAGCAGTACCTTGATATTTTGATTTATTTAAAAACGAACATGAACTTTATTATTCCAACGAATTGTAAAGGTTTGTAAAATGATATGCCACATATATGAAGATATCCGAATAGGATGCATAAATCAAAAGTATTTTTTAAATATTGCTTTGGAATTTTCAACGTTAGTGACGTTCTCCGTTCTTATAGACCGAGCGAGATTTTGAAAGCATTCTTAAACATATAGTTAAAATTATGTCCATGTCTTTTTGCCATTTCCATTTGCGTTTGCTCACTACGATCCAAATACGGAATCAAGTAACGGAGTTTTTGTATCGATGTTGACAAAACTTCTATTCATTACTACACACTAGAAATAAAGAAACAGTCAAAACAGTTTACCTGCGAACGTACCCCGAAGAAGATAAAGATCTTCTATCGATCGGAATAATCATGGCTACGGATTTTTGAGTTTCGCGAAGCATTATTTTCATCAACTATTTGGAAAAGGAAAAGACGATCACAGGAGAGTATTTTGCAGTATTATTCGTAAAATTTCACGAGTTGATAAAAAATACTCTTTCCTCAGAAAAGAAAAAAGTGTTATTTTACGACAATATATTCGCCCATTGATCCTCTATTGCACTTGAGAAATGAGTCAATTGGCACTATGATTTGATGGCGTCTCCACCCTATGAAACCTCCACCAAACCAAACCCTATTACACGGACTTCTTTCCATTTCCAAAAATGAAGTAATGGTTGTCTGGAAAGAAATTTATATCATATGAAGAGATTATCGCCGAAATAGAGAACTATTTTGCAGAATCAAGTCGTAATTCTTGGAAAAACGTTGGGTTTTATTCTAGGCTCCAATCATTGTAAATATAAAGGACAATATGCTATACTGTACAATTTTCTAATCAATCATTCCCTACGTTTCCTTAAGCAAGTGATCGACATTAGGCTTGGAGTTGTCACGATGGAATTTCAAAATAGAATACATGTTGCAGTAGATCTACATCCTAATTTTCTTGTGTAAAAAGTTATTTATTTTTAATATTGCTTTTTATTATGTATTGTATTGTTATAGGTTTAGTTCCATTTGGATATTTTGCTGAGTTTTTTACTTAATTTCAAAAAATATTGTTTAATTTACAAACTTCCAAAAACTTTATGTTTGAGTTAAATTTACTCCGCCTCTAATGAACACTTTCTACTTTGTTCTACATTTAGCCAATTCCATAACACTATTCCATTCTAAGCTTTTATTACGTAGTATTCCATCTATGTCCTTCTAGTTCATCCTCTTTTTTCTTAACTTTCATCTCCCACATTTCGTCTGTCCTATTTTGCTTTTTTTGTACCATCCATTCTCACCAGATGCGCTACCAACCTATCTGCGTCTCTTCTATAATTATCTCCAATGCTTTAATTTTCATTTCCCTGATTTTTTCATTCCATATGCTTTAACTATAACCAGTTTCATTTTCCTGTATCCTACCACTTTCCTTTTATACTTGAACTCACTGATTTCATTATCAGTTACTGTAATTTAAGAGAGATTGTCGAACAATTATTATTATATCGTTAACAGGTCGCTTTTGATGCAGTTTATGGTTCGCAGGAGTTATTGTTCTGTTCATTTTTGAAATTTATATTGGTAATTCGGATATCATCAAAGAATTTTGAGATAAGAGCGGTTATTTGTAAGCGCTAAGTTATTTTTGAAGCATTAATTGACAAGACAAAATTAAAATTAGTATTTTGTTCCGTCAAATAAAAAAAATACATTGTTCAGAGACTTCTACCATAAATTACTTTGCTTTTTTTCTGTTTTATGTTACACATGTTCGTAATTTATAGGAACTGTAGAAGCTATGGCAGCTATAGAATCAATTATGGATCATATTGCATGCACATTAAAAATAGACCCGTTTGATGTACGACAGGCTAACTTGGATTCGACCAACAATCCCATTCTTGTGCAGTTTTTGAAGGAAATCGGAGCATCTCCAGAAATCAAGAAAAGACAACTGAATATAAAAAAGTTTAATGAGGTAAGTGTTTTATACAACTAGCTGGTAGAAACTGAAACTGAAAATAGAATAAATATAATAGTTTGTCTTCCCATATTTCTTTAGTAGAGCTTTGTTGCTGAATTTTATTCCAATAACAATGTTAGGTTTGTAAGTTTCGCCAAGTAAAAGAGGAATATTACTATATTGTTGTTGTAAACGGAAGACGTTTATCTAAGTATCTGAGAAGTTATCGAATGTTGAAGGTTGAAAGAAGGTTTCTTTATCAAACCTGGTGTAATATATTTAGAGTATCTCATAGAGATATTCAAATGTACCTCAAATATATATATATATATATATATATATATATATATATATATATATATATATATATATATATATATATATATATATATATATTTTTTTTTTTTTTATATGAGCCCTGGTGGACCATGCGAAGTACAGTTAGAGGCGTTTGATGTTATTAGTCTTCCTTTCGTCAGACCAAGTTGTTCCAGTCTTCCTACATTTCTCTCCCTAGCCAATCTTCCAACCTTTAACCTTGTGTCTGAAACAGCCTCTATCCTGAATTTCACTTTGTGTAATATTTGCACTTTGTCTTTAATTGCAACAATCCATTTAATTATTTCTACTTTAGTTCTACTCCTATTTTCCATAAAATTCGACTATTTGTCTAGTTAGCTGGATTCATTCGTTTTATGTGCCCGTAAAACTTAAGTTTTCTTTTTCTCATATCGCTAATTATATCGGTGTATTGTTTGATTTCTTGGTTTTCTCGAAGTCGAATATTGTGCCATTTATTTGTTTGGGACCTAAGATTTTTCTTATGATTTTTCTTTCCTTCTTTTCAATCTCCTCGATGTCTCTCTTTCTATTCAAAATGAGCGTTTCTGTCCCATATAGACATTCTGGCTTAATAACTGTGTTATAATGTCTCAGTTTTATGTTTTTAGATGTGCATTTCTTGTTGTAAATATTTTGTGTAAGTCTTAATGCAGTTTCCATTTTTTGACATCTACCCTCATTGGCCGCTTTTTCCAACCCGTTTTCCATTTATTTCACCTAAATATTTGAATTGAGAGACTCGTCTGATGTTACCATATTTTGTTTTTAGAAATGGTGTTCTTAGTCTGTTGCAAGTCATATATTGTGTATTTTTAATGGAAATTTGGAGTCCTACCTTTTCTGCTGTTTCTTTTAGGATTTTAATCTGTTTTTGTGCCGTTAATATATCTTGAGCCAAAATTACTAGATCATCAGCAAACGCCAGACAATCAATTTTGATGTTGGTTCTCCCTAGTTTAATGGGCCGTTTCAGCCTTCTCAGATCTAGTCCTTGTTCTTTCAAGATTTGGAATAAAAATTCGCGGTCAATAGTATAATATGCTTTTTTGAAATCCACAAATGTATAGACAAGATTTTTATTGTATAGTTTTTGATGTCTTCTATTTTGATCTCTCTAATAATGGGATTATAGGCTTCTTAAACATTTTTTAAAAATTCAGCATGCACTGAAATACAATATTACTCAGTCCTTGTTTCAGCATCTCTTTTTACTTTTTGTTTTTGGTTTATCTCTCTTTCTGTTGCTTCCTATTCGTCCCTCCATGATTCTTCTTGATAGTCTGAATCTTCACATAGTCTGCAATATCCAGATCACAAAAAATAAAATGTCAAACCAATTACTTAATCTGATCAAATATACCAATATTTCTGAAGTTAAAAAAAAATATTGACGCTGCTAGTGTACAATGATATATATCAACTATTGTGTTCCGTAAATGTTAAGATAAAAAAAATTATATAAAGAAACTTTTAGTTGAAAGACCATGAACAGAGCATACAAAACAAAGGTCATTGATGTAAAATAAAATATGAAACGTTATTTATTGTTCTATCGTTAAAAACCTTATCATTGGTTTGTATTTATAACATACTTTCTGGGAGTCGGAACTTTTTTTCTTTTTTGAGTAGCAGGAATGTTATATATTTTTGAGAAACTCATCGGCTGAATTATTAAAATTGTGTTGAAATTCTTTCTATTTACTACCAGATTTAGTTTTGGGAACTGTCAGAAGTTTCACAAAGCGAAACCAGGCAAATTTGGGGAATAGTCCAGCACTACGATATTTTTTAGTAAAGTAATCATAGCTAGAGTAGAGTGGGGCAAAATGACGCACTTAAGAGTTAAATGATTATAAAAACGACAAACTCGAAAAAAACATTTTAATATATAAATAACTCAAACATTCCATCCAACTACTTCGCAAAAAGCACATTTTTGTTACAAACAAGAAAAACTTATCTATTAATAAATATAAATATCATATCATACAAAACATGGCGTTTGCCCTATATGTGGGGAAAAAGTCCGATTAATGTGGGGCAAATATTCGCACATGCTTTAAATGCATAAATCACTTTTTGTAGTCTTTATAGGGTTCATGGCGTCCTAGACACACACCATCAGATAGTTTCTCCTTTATCTTAAAGTTCTTTTTTGATTCTCTGGTAGCATCCTCTGTAATTTTTCTTTTTATTTTGACACGCGTTGACTTTCTCAACTTCTATTCAGCCAGACCTTCCAGTTTTAATTTATTAAGAGTGCTATAAAGTATTAGCGATTTCTTTCCTTCTCTTCTTTTTTGTTCATCTTTTCATTTTGGAAATGAATTATATCCTTAGGTGACACTAGCATTTTCTCTGCATGTTGCTGAGCTAATGCAGGCTCCAACAGGCTTCTCTAGTGTTAAAGGTGTTTTTGACCACGATGTTTTGTGTTAAAGCAATATCTTCTGATATTGTCGCTAGGGGAACAGAATCGCTGTTATTTAATTGGGGATTGACTTCATTTCCATTCTTATCTGTGTCCTTTGACGGAACAAAACCCTCTTCTGAGAACACATGTTTATTTATTGGATATATTCCACAAACTTCAAAGCCTTGTACTCCCCTGTCCATAGTTGAGTAACGTTCAAAAGCCTTGCCTAATAATTTGGTAACCTGAAAGTGCGTAACATTTCTACCGGCATTTGTTGCCAACCATTTATCGCATTCTCCTGCATAAAGTGTTTTTAATGCCTTAAAATAACATCGATTCAAAGGCTAAATTCTATGACTGCTGTGGGATGGTATCGTCAATAGATAAATAAAGTTGTCTCTGCAATAAATTACGGGTACTAATGTCGAGTATGAGAAGAACAGGATGTTCTTTATCTGATCTAAACTTGATGCGAAAATGTTTAAGTCACGCTATAAATAAGTTGCTTTTATGTATCCAGACACCGATTATATTGCTATAGATTCTCGCGGAGCCCCATCCATCAACTCGTTTTTCATTCTCCTTCGAGGAAATATTATCGCGGGAGGAACAAAATTACTCGCCGCACTCATCGCGCAAACAATAGTGACTACTTCCGCACGCTCAGCTGAAAATATTTTTCACACAAATTTCTTGATTTTCGTGCTAATAATTTTTGGTATTTTGTTAGGAACGGTTGAAATACCACTCTCATCCATATTGTAGATAGCAGTTGGTGGAAAATAAAATTTTTTAAACTATTCTGCTAGATTTTCAAAAAACAAATTAACCTGAAATTCGTTAAACCCCATCATTCTTGCTAAACTAGTGGCGTGAGGAGCCGCCATGACAGGTTGTATTTTTTAATAAAACTATTTGCCTAATCTTTGCCAGCTAGTTTTGAGTTTGAATTAAATGGAGTTTTATGTTGTTTAAAACTGTATATTTATACGCGATTTTTCGCGAAGTTTTAAACGTGGTACCATAAAACCGGTTATCCAGATTTTGGCAGTGTTCTTCACTCTACTCTACTCTAATACAAAAAATTCGTTATGGTAAAATATACAGTTGGTTTATAAATATCACTCAGCTTTCCGTATCATTTCGAAGGATTTCAGTTACTTGCTGGACGTTTTTGTTTCTATTAAAACTGTTATTGATGGGCCTGGTTCATCTTCAGTCTTCAGAGCCATTTTATACGCTCTCTCTATTACTACGCCATCACCTAAAACATCTATGTGGCTTATTCCTTTATTATTAATAATGGCTTGACTAATTTCAAAACGTTTTATTTATTCAATTAGTCAACTTAAATGTTTTATGTCGTTACGAGTAAGTGCAATATATTGACCTAAAGTAAGATAAAATACTGAACTGAAATAACGTAAGAATTATGACATGTGTATATGAATATTTAGGATAACAGATGGAAAAAGAAGGCAATCAGCATTGTACCAATGAAATTTATTTTGGAAATACTTGGAACTTTTACCTCGTTAGTCTCCATTTATCATTTGGATGGCGGTGTGGCTGTTTGTCATGGAGGCATCGAAATGGGTCAGGGCATAAACACAAAGGTATATGTCATTCTTTTCTATACTTTATATCAAAACAGTACTGCTTTAGGTAGCTCAAGTATGTGCTTACAAATTCGGTATACCCGTTGAGAAAGTTTCAGTAAAACCCAGCTACAACGTTGCAGCTCCTAATACATTCATGTCTGGAGGAAGTCTGACATCAGAAGCAATAGCTTATGTAGGTTTTCTTTAGTAACTGTTGACAGAGAATGGTAATTTTTTTGTAGGGTGTCTTAAAAGCATGCGACGTTCTATTGGCACGCATACAACCAATCAGATTAAAAAATCCTAATGCAACTTGGGAACAATTAATTCAATTATGTCACACGTCAAATGTTAATCTAAGTTCCAATGGGATGTAAGAATTTTTGAAGGAAATAGAAGGGTGGTAAGAAAACTTCTTGGTCTAATAAGAAAAAAGGCTTTGGTTGTTTTTGATAAGGTGTTTTATAATTACAAAAATAAAAATATATATGACTAGTATAAATATTTTTCGCCATGCACATATAGACGTTCCTGAATACCATTAGAAGATCTGCTCCGGATTGCTTTTGCGTAATGGAAACGAGCTGTTCCTAATTCAGTTTTTAGTATACGATTCAATTTGATACCAAACGATAATTACCGACGATTTGTATAGTGGTTAGATCACGGTGAAACTTACAAAATATTATGGTTGGCACTTAATACCATCAAAATCTAAAAATTGCGAAAAAACTGAATGGTATAAATGGAGACATTACAATTTTAAATTCCTTTTCCTGAAACTTTTTCTCGATCCAATGTCAATTAGTATTAGAGGCATTTCCAGATGTCTATTAAATCTTTGGTCCGATCTGTGGAAAAAGTAAAGTACAGATAGTACAGATAGAGGTGTAACTATCTATCAGCAACTAAGTTGTTTTAGCTACTGGACCTATAGTTTACGTGGTCTTCCAGCCACGGTCATTAGCTAACAATTAACTCTGGTCAGTACCCATTTCGGGTAAAACAACTCCCGGTTCATCAACTCCTGGTTTTGTTTTTAATCTTAAGTATCTCAGGGAGCCTAATGATTGGCGGGTGACCCATGGAGAGTACCTCTTAGAAGGTATTCGCTATTAGCCTGCATCGAACGGGCGTGACTGAGGGAAATTCCTTATCGGATTTTACATTCATACATAGAAACATTCGCAAACATTAAAGAAAAAGTAATAAATATTCACATTGAGAGCGGGAATCCAACCCACTACCATGATAACTACGATCCTGTGCGTTTATTTTTTGCCTGTACAAGTTTTTATTCTTATAGATTATATACTCACGCAATCTTATTTGTTCTGAATTACATTAAAGTGTGCTATTAAATGAAAAAGTGAAAGTTCGAGTGTGATAGATTAAATACGCCGAGTTAGTGCAGTTTTTTTCTTGCATACAACAGAATGTCTCGTTGATGAGTATGATTGCTTAGAAGCAATTTGAAGGAAGCTACGCCTTTTAAATTCGCCAAATATTTTGCTTTTTATGGCCACTGGCTTCACCAATTACTTCATTCTAATTATTGGTTTTGTTAGCGAAATCCATGAAGCATATTCTGATTTTAATGTTTTCGCGCAGTATGTTAGAATTATTAGAATACTGTAGCGAGTTGACCCCCGAATTTGACTGATTTTTGAGATATTGCGATTTTTCTTTCAGAGATTTTTTGAACTGATATTGCCCTACATAAGTTGGGATTGTTCTTTCACATTTAATAATGCATAACTTGTTTACCGCTTTCATTGCTTTAAAATCTTACTTTTAATTTTGGTGCCAACCAGGACAATTTTTTCCGTGCTCCACGTAATAATTGCTCATTTCTTCAGCTACCCTTCACACGTCAGCAAGCGGTTCCCAAGATCGGTTTTTGGCCGTGAGTCGCCATAGTCGACTGAAGAAATGATCAAAGGTACGATCGTATAGATCGGTTTTTTCGGATGAAGTCTGAAATATTATGCGGTTCACTCCATTCTGTGGTGAACATCCGAAACAGTCAGCCTGCGCGAAACTGTCCGTGACCTGCCCAGATCCTGACTAGGTACATGGTATGCATGAAATGTTGCAAGTGGGCTTATTGAGAAGATAATAAAAATATTCAAAAAATAAGGAACATTTTTATATGCTCCACGTAATACTTGCTCAAAGCTTCAACTTTCAATGCACACTTGGTACTCAGACAGGATCTGGATAGGTCACGGATGGTTTTGCCAGGTATTGTTGTGGTAATTTACCACAGGATGGCGTGAGCTGCATAGTATTGACTGATGATGGTGTAAGACAAAAAACCGGTCTCGCGAGGCGCTTGCTGACGTTTGGACGGCGGCTTAAGAAATGAGCAATGATTATGTGGAGTACGGACAAAATTTTCCTTATTTTTTGAATATTTTTAATATATTCTTCACTAAATATATATTATTATATATTTAGTCAACAAAGGGCTATCAATTGTAGGTTTGTGATTAGTATTTTGTTTTTGTTGCAAACCTAAGGATTAGCGAGTGACCAACACTGAAGAGCTTTCAGAAAGCATCCGACCTTATCCAGTTTTGAAATGGCGTGACTGATGGCAATTTGTTATCGGTTTTTATACTCTTTCCTAGTCAAATTCTGTATACAGGCGTAGAGTTTCTTTATATAAATATCTATCCTATTAGAAACCGTAACAAATGGCGTTGTATTTCATCCTACCCATATTCTCCTATTATTTTAAATAAATTAAATCTATTCTAATATGATGTTATTGTCTTACTTGCTAAACATATGGAGTATAGTTCTATAACTAATATTATGAAGGACTAATATAGCTCGTCTATGCTCTTTAATTAAATTATTCTAAGAATGAGTTGTAATTTCATATGTATGGTTATCATATTGATTAAATATTAATGTCTATTTAGGCCAAGAATATTTTATGCCACCCTCGAAAAATATTTTTCTTCATATAATTTTTTTATTCTTTAGGTTTTCTCCGGATGAACCACAAATACAAGAATATTCGATTTATGGATGTTGTGCTCTCGAACTAGAAGTGGATGTCTTGACGGGAAAACATGAAGTTATTAGGGTTGACATCATCGAAGATGTTGGACGTAGTATGAGTCCTTTAATAGATATCGGACAGCTCGAAGGAGCTTTTGTCATGGCTATGGGGTACTATACTACAGAAGAACTTATAATGGATAAAGATACTGGCAAATTATTAAACAACAGAACGTGGAATTACAAGGTAATGGGTGCTCGAGATATTCCTGCTGACTTTCGAATCAAGTTCTCGAACAACACCTATAATCCTGTCGGAGTATTAAAATCAAAGGCTATCGGAGAACCTCCTACATGTCTTGCGATAGCCTTGCCATTAGCTCTGAGGTCTGCATTGGTATCTGCACGTGCTGAAGCTGATTCATCGGCAGAGAGCTGGTACCCTCTAGGTATATGCTTCTCTGTTTGAAATTTTTGTTGTAAAACATGTATTTTTTAAATTTTCAGACGGACCATCTACGGTTGAGAGCACTTTCCTTAATTCTCTTAATAATTATGGTCAGTATACTTTGTAAATGATTTTTAGCTATTTTTGTATTGTCAAAATGATTGTTTTATCATTCATTTCATTCAAATATAATTATTAATACGTTTATGTTTTTTAAATAAAGTTTATAAAGTACAAACATTTTATATAATTTTTTTTTTCAATCTACCACATATCTATCTATATTAAACGATTATTCATTCTAAATATCCAAAATATATTTTTTGAATATTTATTCATAATAACAAGGGTTGTTTCTAAAAGGGTTGTGGATTTGAATTGCGCCTTATATTTATTTTGTTCAACTATTTGAAATTCGAGTCGGGCTCGAGCTGAATGCTTGGAAAGCGCCTGAAGGAATTACCAAAGCCATCAGCAAATAAATCGGCCATGGGCACCCTCGTGGAGTACAAGTGAATTTTCTTTGCATATTAACACGTTAGCTGCCACAATACAAAAAAATAATGAACTTTTGTTCCACAAGTTAAAAATGATATATTATACAACAAATATCATAAAAATCATGACAAGATAATTTTTATTTGTGAAAACCTGTTAAAAATGATGTTTTTACATGTGAAGCAAGTGTGTTTCACGTGGCCTTTCTGACAAAAATTACTTAGCAGGCTGCGTGAATCATACGTGATTCAAAATATAACTTGTCTATTCTTGTTGTTTATTTTTAGATTTGATTTGTTAGCGATACAGTAAAGAGCTAAATATTTTAGTGCGTAATATTATATTTGTGTATTGGTTGTTTTATCAGGGTAAGATTTTATAGTCAATTTCAAGTTAAAAAAGTAACTTTCCTTGTTTTTCTTAAGACTAATGGCCAATCTTGAAAGAGAACAGCAACATCTTCAGAAGCTATTAGACGAAGTTCTTTCTGACGAAGAGGACGATCCCTTTCAAGCGTCCTCAAATGAATATGAGCCTGAAACTAGTTGTTTGTCTCCATATAGCTGGGATGGTAGTATTGAGCCCTTAGTAAAAAAGGAAAAAAAATGGTAACTTATTTAATAGCGCTCTCTGATGGTAGTGGAGAAGGGTGTAAAAAGCAACTTCCTAACAAAACTGATAATTTATCGTCTGCTCAGAACGTGAATCGAAATGGTACAATTTCAGAAACCATAAAGGCAGTTATAAATCAATTTCAAATGGATAGCTCAGATGAAGATGAGAAATTAGTTCCAATACTAATGCGGCAAGAAGTTACTGGACAATATTTCAATGACTTTCGGATTGACATTCTTCAAAAGGGAGTTTCGAATACTTTATTTGAGCATGTTGATAAGCCCCCTGTTTTTTTTCTTCAAGTTGATTTTTGATGAAGAGTTTGTAAATAATATTGTAACAGAAAGTAATCGTTACGCTAGTCAGAAAAAAGAACTACATTAAAATCGGCTCGAATAAATAAGTGGAAAGATACTAACTCTGAGGAAATTATGTCTTTTATAGGCCTATAAATTTGGATGGGTTTACTTCGTGCCCCGAAACTGACTGATTATTGGTCAAAAAAGAAATATATGTAAACCAAGTCGAAAGTGTAATATCAGGTAACAGATTTGAACTATAGATAGCAAACTGGCACTTTCAAGATAACGGAGAAACTGATACTTCTGATAAATTGCACAAACTTGGACCTTTTATAGGCCGCTTAAGATGGAACTTCCAAAAATTCTACATCCCCAAAGAGCAAATATGCTCTTCCTTGCAGTTAAGCTGGCCTTTATTCAGTATGTCAAGAATAAAAGGCATAAGTTTGGTATAAAACTGTATAAATTATGTCTTGAAAGAGGATATATCTATGATTTGAAAGTATATTGCGGCAACGAAAAAGTAGATGGGTCAAGTGTACCGACCAACGTTGTCAAGAATCTTTGTGAACCTCTTTTATAGTCTAAAAGAGGCCGATGCATTTATGTAGATAATTACTACACAAGTATGGAGATGGCTCACAAGTAGCTTAACAAGAAAACTCATTTATTCAGCATCCTGATAAAAAACCGTAAAAATAATCCTAAAGATATTTTAAATAAAAAGGTAAAGAAGGGTGAATCATATAGTCAATAGAGTTATACACGTTCAGTCACGACGTAATGTGGAATTAGAAAAGCCCGATGTCATTGCTGATTACAATAAATGCAACGCATTTATTGATTTAACAAAAATCAAAGCAGCTTCCTTTCAGGGGATAGAAAAGGAATAAAATGGTTTAGGAAAATTGCTGTAGAATTGCTCTTAGGGAGCTGCAACGGTAAATGCGTACATCTTGTTCAAATCAATAACTGGGCAAAACATGACAGTTACAGTACTTAGAGAAGAAGTTTCTACATCTCTTCTAAAATTTCATCAAGAAGACCAGAACAAGCAAAAAGATATACATACAATAAAACAAAACATATTTTAGAAGATGTAGGCACTTCTAACAGACGAAGATGCTGCTTTTGCAATGCTAAAATATCCGAAGCACGGGGAAGAAACGTGGCAGCCAAAAGTACCCTACAAACTAGATGAAAATGTACTCAGTGTGAGAAATACTACTGCGTTCCTTGTTTTACCAAAGCACATGTTTGCACAATAGAATAATAATTAATGAATAGATATTTTTATGTTTTTATTTTATGTACTAATCACCATCCTTCTTTGTTGGAATAGAATGTGTTTTTTTAAATTTTATGTATTGTGCACTTCTAATATTTTTTTGCTAAGTAAACATTGTATTTATATTTATTTTTTCTAATTAAGGAAGTTTTACATAAACGGCGTTTCGAATTATTAAAAAAAGTAAAAGAACATCTTGAATTTAATGTTAGATAAAAACAAAAGTAATACCCAGTTTTATTCACCAGTACACGGTTCGCCAGCTACTATATGCTAAGATGGCTATTGTAAATCGTCGGTGGGCTATATATATAAAAGTAATTGTTTGCATATGAGTCACGGGTGATTCGCATGGCTTAAATGAATATGTCACCTATGAGACACACCTGCTTCAGGTGGCAATTAACGTGTTAATATTCTTCTCTATTAGCCCACTATGAATTTATTTATGCATACCTGGTTCCTTCTCTGTGATTTTAATGGGGTACGTCGGTTTCGCGCAGTCTTGAGTGCTGCGAGCGTACAATGCAGGATGGCGTGAGCTGCTTGTGATCATACCCGCCATCTGATATGGCTGATTTATACTGTCATGGTTAGGTTCATTCCGTCAGGCGTTTTTCAAGCGTTCGGCTCGATTACGATTGATGACGGCTTACGGCTAGAAACCTTGGGGGACTTGCTGACAGCTGAAGGAATGTGTAAAGCACGTACGTGGAGTGTGGGGAAATTTTCTTTGCACTAAACAATTTTTTTAAAATGTCAGTTATTATATTCGCAGAGAGTAACGCTTCTTGGACAATTGCCTTGAAACATTTTAATAATGCAAACAACACATAGAAGTACTTTGAATTAGTCATTGATTATTACATTAATCACTTTTTGAATAGACGCTTTTTGGGTTGTTAAAGAGCTAGTGTTTGGTTAAGTTCGACTCAAGATTTTTGACGATCAATATGACCATTTGAGTTTTCATGAGTTTAATATTTTATCGATGTTCCAATCTTTACAACCATCGATTGAAAGCGATTTTGAAATATAACTAAACACTTTACAGTAAAAGCCAACACATAAGAATTTTTTAAATGACATCGCTTATTGATATACAAGTTTAGTTTTAATATTCTTTTTCCTTTATTATTGCAGTTACGATCGTTTCTATCTGGAAAAAAGTAACTAAGTACTTTTATTATATTAGGTTAAGTTTATTTGTTTGAGTCTCCTCAATGCCTATGGTATTATTTTAGGATTTAATCCAAAGATTAATCTGGGCTTCGAAACATAGTCAACAGCTATCGAATAACACTGGTTAACACGGTAACCTGCATTCTACACAGGCTACCAAACCTAGGTTTGTGCTTACCCTTTAGATTTGTGAAAATCCTACTGATTGGTCAGTAACAGGCAGACCTAGAAGACCTCTCAAAAGGCACCTCAGAAGAGTCTTACCCAACCCAATTGCTTATTGAAATCCCTAGTCTTTTTCTAGACGATTAACCATCGAAGTTCTAATTGCTGTTCCAAGTTAACTATCTATTTTAAAAGTGATACTAATGAATCTTCATCTCCGGGTTGTCAGATTGTAGGAACCAATTGATTTAAGGAAGGAACTAAAGGATGCACAGGAATCAGATGAGGAAAACGGTGAATGGTCAAGTATTAGTGTGTACAATAATAAAACATATCAATAAAATTAAATATACGGTTTTGATTAGCATAATGTTACAAAATATCAGATAAATGAAAGAAAAACTTCCAAGAACTTGCCACAATTGAATTTCTACATCTAGATCTGATATCATACAAATCATACTTCTTCGAATGATAGAGATCTTGTGTCATCCGATTTTTCACATCTTGTCCACGTCATATTCCTCGCTAGGATACATGGTCAATAATCTGGACGATGGGGTGATGAACAAAATGGGGTATAGTGATTGTTTTGCTTTTAAGAATAAGGATTGGGATGGAATTGAATAGTTTAGCTATTGGTACCGTTAAATCATAGAATCGAATTTTAGGATCCATTTTGAATACGAAACTTTTTTAGATTGTTACAAATTTCAGGAATTTGAAATTTGAATTTAAAAAACATGAACTTAAGAATCACGCTAATAGGTCAGGAAAAAACTTAGCTTTTCTAGTTATTGGTATTATATTGAGGAGCTTAATGATCTTGCACTAAATTATTTTCCCATATTCATATAGTAATTCTAAACTTTTCAAAATATATAGTACAAATCTCAAATGATTTCGTAATATATTTTTCTTTATTCTTTGACCTCAAAAATAATTTATATGTGATATTGTATTGGTTTTAAGATGATCAGGTCGATAACACCATAAAAGATTTTTTGCAGTATACCTTTTATCAAAACAAATTTTTAAAAATAATACTATTCCTCCAACGACGTTTAAAAGAAAACATGTGTTTTTTTGCTAAATCGCTATATGCATATTATTTTTAGGCAAAACTTCAGCGATATATACTATGAAAATTCTCTTGGAATACACATCTTAGAAATAACACATGCTGTTTTCGTTTGATAACATTTTTATAATTTTTCAATCAATCATAAGATAATGTGTTTGTTTTCATCATTATAACAAATTTAAATACTTGCATTAATTTCGGACTGTGAGTTTGTAGTTGCTTTTTAAGAGTGGGATAATAAAAGAAGTACTATGGAATTGTAAGAAAATATTATTTCGTATATTGCCAACCATTTTTAAAATTATTTCTCTTTTGCAGACGGAAGGAAATTAGATTACAAGTTGGTAGTGAACAATATACAGGTACAGATTTTTTTAAATTAAGAGATTGTCGAATGAATTAATACATTTATGAAAGTAGAATGAAAAGTCGAATACTTTTTAAATGAACCTATTCTCTTTGCAGCATGCACTTCGTCCAACGATTATCCAACTTTTAATGCCTTCCAAAAAGTACGACTTGTCGAACTCTGTAAAATGATCCTCGGTTTCGGCGATGATCGATTTGATGCCAATTTTTTGATTTGATGGCAATGTTTACATAGGGTCAAAAAGAACATACTGTTTCACCACAAAAATGCCCCTGCACGTACGTTTCGGGTTGCTGTTGCATACTCCCTGATTTACCCTTGGAAGTGTTTCTACATTTATATTATTCACCGGTTTTATCTCCCAAACTTTTAACTTCCTCATCTTAAATTTACTTCCCAACTAGTAATTTTTCACTAGACGAATATTCAGTTTAAACAATGAGGTCAAATTTGTAATAACTGCTTATTTTGCAGTTGGATAAACCGCATTATACTAAATGTATTATCAATTAGAACTTTGTTGATCTAAATGTTTCAAATTTTAATGTTACTACATTGAAAAATAAAACAATCTCAAAATTCTTAGGTTTTCCGTCAGAACGAGAACGACTCTCGTGAACATTGCCGTAAAGAAGGGACTTCTAAAATCTTGTATACATACATTTACCAGTAAAATATAAGTGCATGCAATGCTGCATTATGCTTGTGCGGGAAGTCTTCTGTTAGAAACCTGGTCCGCACATTGAGAGATATAATAATATATTTCCACAGGGTTCGCTGGTTCGCGAAATGGATCTTGGTTATTGAATTAATAAGCAGAAGACATACATATATACATTTATTCACTATAATTTCCAAATACTTTACTACACATTTAATGGGCAATTTTTCACTTTTATCTTAAGTTTTGCGAGATTTGGCGCAACAAAATACTTATTTAACTAGACTTCGGAATCGACAGAGAACTGACACTAACGTGCAATTTTAAAACGGTGCTTTCTACTCTTAATAACTCTTTTCTCGCGATTTATCTCGAACTCTTCACGTGCAATGGGTTAACCTGAACTCTCTTCTTCAACCTTTCAGTTCAAACTCTCGATTCGTACTGTTCAACGTGTAATTTTCAACTTGCACTCTCTTCTAGTTATTTATCTTGAACTATTCACGTGTAATGGGTTAACCCGAACTCTCTTCAGCAACGTTTCAACTCAAAATGTCGATTCATACATTCATGTTTTCGGACTTCTACTTCGAATTCCCACGTAGCCCTGTCCACGTGATAAAAACCATCTGTTCATGTCATTTCTTAGGTTTTACTCAAGTGCTTCACTTCGCCCCTTTACCCGCTACAGGGCCTTTCACTATCACGTTCCTCTGAAATAATGTTTGTTTTCTGGTGCCATTACCATCAATATCCACTTTAAGGTAGTTGTAAATTTTATATTTATACGAGTCCTTTTTTTATGATTCGCCAGAAAAATGCGGGTGTTTTTTTTTCTCTGATGGTGTCGCTTTTCAGTTTCAATGTGGGTCTAGAGTTTTAGTCATTTTGTATTCATCTACAGGGTAATTTTTTTTTCAGTTGTGTATATTTTAACAACAATGCTATTTCAAAATGTTAGTTCCATCAATTGGAAGGTAAAACAAAATTTATTATAAAATGCCAAAATTTTAAAACTTTGACTCTTGTCAACTCTTTAATCTTTTTTAATGAAATTTGCATGCGTTATACAGGAAACTTCATGGCAATTATTTTCACTAGATTTCAACATTTACTTCTTGACGTTTTCGTTATTCGTTGCGTTTGAAACATTAAAAAGTGGAACATTACAAGTGTATCATTTAAAATCCTATTATTTATTTATTTTCTATTTATAACTGAAAAAAACGGGTTTCAAACTTTTTACCCGTACTGTAAATTTTATTACTTAACAGCAGTTATTTATTATGATGATTGTTGTCTTTAACTTCATGCTATAAAAATGACACATGCTGTTTTGATTTGATAACTTTCCAATTATATTTCAGTCCATTATAAAGATAAGGTTTTTTCGTTTTATGGAATGTATTTGTTTACATTCATTTTAACTAGGAGCTCGTAGTTGCGTTTGAGTGAACGTCGTAATTCAAAAACTGTCATAAAATATTTGTCTTCCATGCCATGTGAAATATTTTTGGATATTTTTATTTTGAATTCAAAAGGAAATTTGATTATAAGTGGGTAATGAAGTATATGCAAGTCATAATTTTTTTCTAATAAAAATGGTCAGTTTTATTATTTCATTTATTTATGGGAATTTTGTGCACTTGTAACATCGTAATATAAATTGTATATTATGCGATGGCAGAGTGAAAAGTAAGATACTTTTTGAATTAAATTTTTTATCGAAAATCTCTCTATGGATCGAAAAATTTCTCTTGCAACGTAATCTCCTCGATGCACTTCGTCTAACTAATTTTTTTACTCCATTCAAAAAGTATAAAAGTTCGATTTCTGTAAAATAGTACTCTGTTTTGGTGATGATCTCATTATTTTATATGCATTTCTTTCCATCTCACTAGCAATTTCTTCATGTTTGGAAACAGAAATAAGTCGGAGGGGAAAGTTCGGAGAAAAGGGTGGATGCGCCCTCACTTCGTAGAGCTAATTTGCTATTACGACGGTGGACGAATTGGCAGGTGCATTGCTGTGGTGGCCGAACTTTTTTCTTTGCCAAATCAAGGCGTATTTTTATTAACTTTTGATTATTGATCATATTGGTGATTGCCTTTCTATTTTCCAAATACCCGATGGACATAATGCCTTGCAAACATCAGAAAACTTTAACCTTTTCAGTCGATGACTATACCTTCGATTTGACTATTCCTTGTCGATTTGACTAATCCTTGTCGATTTGACTATTCCTTCCTTTTTGGTGTATAGTTATAAATTACCATAGTTTTATCAACAGGCACGGATCGCCGTAAACATTCCACCGGATTGTGCTTATGCATGTTGAAACATCGCTGTGAATGTGCCAATTGCTTACTCATGCGAAAATGTTCGTGTAGACTGTTCTTTACGCATTTGCCTGAGATGTTTATAATCTCAACAATTTTTTTAATCTTTTCTCTTAACGGTCAATATGATATCATGGATTTTGTTGACCATTTCCTCAGTAGTAACCTCAATGAAGAGTCCTGAGCGCGGAACTTCATTCGTGCTGGTGCATCGAAACTCAATAAACCGCTTATGAATCATGAAATGTAATGAAGCAGAATCCGCAATAATAATTTTTCGGTTTACGTCATGGTTTTTTCATGCAAAAAGTAATTTTATATCAGCACACGTTTTTTTCCCATGGGAGAAACATATGGAGGAATTACAATATGGTAATATCATATAAAATAAGTAAGATCATATAAAAAAAAGTAAATTATCTCCTAATGATGCTAACGTGGTAAGCGAAACATGCGCCGAGCAGTTAAAAAAAAGTGATTTGGTGTTTAGTAGTAAATCTCTTCCAGTTTAGTGGTTGAAGGCTGTCAAAATAAAGCTAAATATTATATTGAAATTGCAATTGCAATTGAAATTCATGGACCGTGGTTTTTCGATTGTTTGAAGTGCAATCACCTTTGAGAATTTTTACCGCATCGCAGAAGTATTTGACTAAAAGTTTTCTTCATCTTATGGGGTTTCTGTTATTGGTGTTATCAAACAGGTGCTCAGTCATCTCTTAGGCGATTTTCTGTTCATTTTAGGTTTTTTCCTATTTGGTGTCAACGGCGTGTCTTTATAGTGATTTTATCATTGTTTTGTATATTTTCAATTTACTTTTTGTAGTTACATATTTATTTTCTCGGAATACCATTTTTAATGAATTTGTTACTCTGGAAAAATTTTTGATAGTTTAACTACTTCTGTGATTTCGTTCACTAGTGATATCTAATCCTATGTAATTAGAGGATATTATTTGCTCAATGACTTTGTTTTCTAGTTCAGCTTGCACCCTTGTGGATTTTTGGTGATAACCGTATATTTTTTATATGATACTACCATATTGTAATTCCTCGCTGTTGTATTGAAAGCGCGAAGTTGACTTTATAAATCGTCATTACTACTCGCAGTCAGTCGTACAATGTCGCTATTTAACAGACTGTGCTTTTATTATCTAGCCTTCAAGTTTGCTGCAAGGAGTGGCTGTCTAATTTATTTTGTATTTCTGGGTCTCTTTTTGTTCACGGGACAATATTCCATGTCTCAATTCTTAGTAAATCTTGATGCTTTGTCCTGTTCTTTACTGTAATTATCATCATTTATTTCGCCTTGTTCCAAGGCATTTTTCTTGTTCTTTGAGCAAATTTTCTTTTTTACTACTTGTACAATACAAGTCTTGCCTGTCAACCTTACTTTTATTCTAGGCTTAGGATCGACAGTGAAATCTGATAAGCTACTCAGTCCATCATGTCCCACTCCAGTCCTTAGATAGAGGTTGAAATGTTTTCTTTAAAATAAAAAAAAAACAGAAACTGGAGCCGTAGCTAATAAAAAATATAAAACTGAACACATATAATAGGCCATCAATAGACAGTGGTGGACTTAGCAAGTCCACGTGGCCTAGAGATGGAACAGTTGTGCCTACAATTGATTCTGTGGAAAGACACATTAAACATTTTAAATATTGGATCTTACCAAACCTGTGTACAATCCTTAACAGAAACTTTGATATATCGGGTTGTCCGGAAGGTCCGTAGGGATATTTTTAAGAGAAAGAAAAACGCAAGTAACATAGGTCAACAAATTTAAACTTTTTTGAGGTAATATTAATGAAAATAGGTGTTTATGAAATCTTTTGTAAATTAAACGGGTGGTATATGTTATGTTTAAAGTACCAGGTTCAAAAGAAGTTTTACAGTAAGACAAAAAAACAGTAATACTTTGTAAAACCCCCTTGAAGTCCTATAAATATATTTATCACTTTTAAATCCCCACAAATATCCCACTGATACTGTTCATATTTACCGCGATTTAGTATGGTTGCTAAGTTGTCATAGATTTCTTTCATTGCCACTAAATGGGATAAAGGAATAGATGGTTTTTTTTCATTATGAACCAAGACTACTTTTAGGCTGTATTTCGACGAATCTATGAAAATACGCCATTTGGAAGTTACATGTTCCATATTAACTTCATTCATTAAACCATCAATATCACAACAGACACATAGCGATCCTTCCATTTTATAAAAACTTTTAAATGTTACGTTCCGTTTTCGGTAGAGTGAAACAGTAAGGGTCGGTGTTAGTGGTTTGGTTGCGTGAAAGAAGCTCAAAGTGTTTCGATCCATTCCAGTTCCACCAAATATAAAGCATAATTTTCTTCGGATGAAGGTAGTCTTTGGCCGTACATAAAACCGTTGTTACTGTCAACCCCCCTAATTTTTTTTATTGCACGTAATTGTACCCAATCCACTTTTCATCATCAGTTACCATCCAGTTTAGAGATAGACCCTAAGAATTTTTTTTAGCAAGAGATTGCATGGAAATATTCGGTCCAGTAGGTTTTGCTCAGTAAGTTCGTGAGGGACCCATACATCGTATCAGCAGACAAAACCATTTTTTCAGCTGGTCAAAAACGACCAATTGGCCAATATTTAATTTACCTTCTTTCTCACGGACTGTGATACGAAGAACCCCCTCTGTCAACCGCGCGAATCTTATTTTTTTTGTACAGCGATCTTGCTTTTGTGAAATAAAAGCGCATAATGCGGCATGGATGCAAGTTATCGGCCGACATTTTCAAATTGAATCAACCTCACTAACTGGCATCAAATCAGCGTCGAATCCTAAATAAGAAAAATATGACAGGAATTAATGTGTGAATAAACGTTAGTAATTCATTACAGATTTTTGCTTACAATTGTTAAAAGAGCAACTAATGGAAAATCCCTACCAACTTTTCAGACAACTCAACACAGATTGTCCATATTCATACTAAAGTTGAACGAATTCTAAATATACAAATTATGTATTAATAAAAACAAGACAACCTATACCATAAGCGTACTCAATATTAACTTGTTTCAATGCTATATGGTATTTTATTTTGTAATTTATTTTTTAGTTACAACAGATGACGTACCTCCTGATATGACTTTAAATACCTATCTTAGAGATGTAATGCATTTAACTGCAACGAAGAAGATGTGTTTGGAAGGAGGTTGTGGTACGTGTATTGTGGTCGCAGAAATAACAGATGCTAAAGGAAATAAAAAAAATTTGGCTGTTAACTCGGTAAGTTTTAAATATTAAAAAATACGATTGATTTATGTTTGTTTATGTAGTGTCTGGTGTCAATATATTCATGTCATGGTTGGAAAATCTTAACTAATGAAGGTATAGGAAATCCTTTAATTGGTTATCATGAGATTCAGAAGGTCTTGGCGGAAAATAATGGGTCACAATGCGGGTGAGTTTTCTATCCTGCAGAACTTATATGGTTATTTGTTGCTATAATAATTCTTTTTGATCAAAAAAATCGCTGCTTATGTTTAGATGTCTAAAAGTTGGACATTTATAAAATCTCGAACTCTTAGGCAATTTTTCATAGGAATAGTGAAGAATCATTGATAAACTAAATCGTTCATAGGGTCAGAGATAAACTCTAAAAAATTAAAATTTTGCCAGATTTCAAAAGACAACAATAACAACAACTTTTCGGCGTTCTCTATTTCGGAGATGATTTCTCATTTGATATGAATTTCTTCCCAACTAGTTCTTCATGTTTGGAACAAGAATAATGGAGCATAATACTCCCCTTACGAAGGGTTGCGAGAATTGAGAAAGTAAGAGAAGATTCAAACATAGAAAGTTTAAATGAATACATAGAAAAACGACAAATAGGATGACGGATGCATATGCAGAGAAGGGTTGACGAGGTTCCCACTAAGCAGATATGGGAAGCAAGAACAGCAGGCAAGACAATACGAGAACGCACAAGAGAAACCTGGAACAAACTTGGACTTATTTATTGAGTACCGAATCTATGTGCCCTTAAAAACAAAAAAGAAAAAAAGTATGGAATAGGTATAGAAAAGAATATTTGAAGGAGAAAGCATTATCATTACAAGTTGTATAGATAATAAAAAATGATCCTAGGCATACTGTGTCATTAGTTACAGAAGACGAAATTGTTCCATTGTTTCTTTTTACCACTTATTTCGATCTCCTTAATTCACCTACTTGATCGAGGGCTTATTAATTTTAACAATCTTTGATGATTTTATTGATGTTGAAGACATGGAATGCTGGAAGCAATTAACAATTGCTGATTCAATTCTACCTATCAAGAGAGCAATAGATGAATTGAAATTAGAAACGCTAACAGCATGCTGGAAAAATGTATGGAGAAATGCAGTTCGTAATTCTGAAGATACCACTGTTATTAAATCATAGCTAACAACAATAATTAGCACTGTACCGTAAATAGGTGGAGACGCATTTAAAAATATTATTAATACTGAATGATTACATAGATGTATAGCAGATATTCGCCAACAAGAAATTGAAAAATGTTGTGACATCTTCTTCAAAAGAGAATGAGGATGAAAGTGAACAAGAAATACTAACATGGAAGTTTCTACGATATTTTAAAAAACCTAAATATTACCATCTAATAATCTTTAATCATCTGTAATCTTTGCAGAATTCGTTTACTGAATTAAAAAAAAATACAATGCCTAAAACAATATCTGTTGAAAAATTATCGATAATGTTCAGACATCCCCATCGTTTATTTAGCAATTAGTCGATTGGCAAAAACTTGGATGATGAGTAAATATTTTAAGATTTTATTAACGATCCTATTTTCATTAGTATATTTTCTTCATATGTAATGTATATATATATATATATATATATATATATATATATATATATATATATATATATATATATATATATATATATATATACACAGATATACACAATATACACAGAGGGATGAAACAGCAGGTATACAGTTTTTATTATGGAAAAAATTATAGCTTTATTAAGTTACAATAAAGATGACATACAAATTGCAATTATGTGCAATACCTTAAGTGATCAAAAGGTAAATGCAATTAACAAAAAACTAGTAATTAGTAACTAGTAACTAGTAAAAGCAACTAATATTACTCATTTTCTTTATCTGAAAAAAATCATAAATATAAAAAGCAACAATACAATATATAACATATTAATATATTAATATAAAATTGTAGTATAATATAGCATGGTATAGTATAGTAAATAATAAAACTCTGTATAACTCGTATAATTGTGTACCTACTTTTGTACCCAACTATATACAGGGTTAGTCCAATAAATATTGGGACTGATTTATGCTTGCCAAGAGGAAGGGGTGAATGGTTTTTTTATGATATTGCAGGTGGCTGATGTCAGGTAACCTAGGAAAACTGCCTCAGTTGTCTCCGAAATTTTGGACTGCGCAGATAGTGTAAGAAGTAATTGTCTGTTTTAAGTTTGCGTTGACAGTCAAGATGCAAGAAAACATTGACCAGCGATGGACCAGCAATAAATGCTTTTTATGGCCTCAGTCCCGATTCTTATTGGACAAACCACCCAAACCCCGTCAAACCATCATTACATAGCCATTGTTCATCCACTGCAGAATGCCTCTACAACATGCCTCCAAGTCGTTCGGTCCTTAGCTCTCCTGTGCCATTAGGGTCCAATATAATTGATGTCGTCATCAGTTTATCGTGACTTCGGTCATCTTCGTGGACGTTTATGATCAAGCGGTATCCATCCCAGGATTGTTTTGGTCCTTCTGTTGTTGCATTGCTTCGCTATATGGCCTGTCCATTTCCATTTTAATCCTTTTGCTCCTTCAATGACGTCACATTCTTTCATTTGTTATCGGATCCAAGTGCAGGTCTTTCTGCTCCGCTTTGTGTTCTTATATTTCTCAGTTTATGTTTAGCTCTGTTTATTTCCCTTTTTTTCTTTCAGTGCTTTCAGCACTTGCCACAGGTTCAACCGGCACATTTCTTCTCGAATACGTTTTCTTATAGTTTTGCAACGTTCAACTTACTTGACTCTGCCAAAAAGAGTCCCTGCATATACATACATATACACATTTGTTCTAAAGTTTGGAATATTTATTTTTTTTAAGTGAAAATAACAAAAGCATTGTGTTGCTGATAACACAGGTTTTTCGATTTTTGCCCATTCTGTTGATACTGGTATTTGCATTATTATTTCAGTTCTTTTTCAATTTTCAATCAATTCGTTTAAACATGCCTAGAAACATGATATCTCATTTTAACACATCAAGAGTAATTGCTTTGTTACAACAAGGCTTTAATCAAAGTGATACGCGGTAATTGTGCTTCCCAAATCGCTGTATCGAAAATTCATAAAAAATTCTCAGAGACAAATGACGCAAAGGATCGCCCTAGAAGTGGTAGAAAACGATGTACAATAGCTGCACAAGACCGGCAGATATCAATGATACCTCAAAGAAATCGTCTGGAATCTACAAGTGGTATATCAAGGGAGCTTGTTAGGCTTGAAGGGGTAAATATTTCACGACAAACGATAATACACAGACTGTAAGTGGAAAATTAGCTTTACGTGTTCTCCAACTAACCAAAAATTTAAGATTGCAATGGGTTCGAGAAATGGTCATCATAGTCTTAACTGGAATAACGTGATGTTCGTTTTGTTCGAAAATTGGTTTCGTTTCTGATTTTCGAAGAACATTAGTTTAGAGAGCTTTAAATTGACAAACCCGACTAGAAACAGCTCAACCGCGAATCCCATTTGAAAATGGAAGCGTGATTTTTTGGGGTGGTATTATGAGGAGTACACGGACACCTCTACTGGTCCTGTAGTAAGTAAGTAAGACTCACTGGTGCTGTGTACATCGAGGAAGTTTTAAGTCCGGTTATGCGTCTGTTCCGAGGTGCAGTGGGTGACGAATTTGTTTTCATGCATGACAACGCACCTCCTCATCGAACAACAGCAGTACAAAATTTTCTTAAAGAGGAGGGAATAACCAAGTTAAGGTGGCCAGCAAATTTGCCTGACATAAATGCCTATGAACGTGCTTGGGAGATTCTGAAAACACGCATCAAGAAACGAAACAATCCTCCTGTTTAATGTTTGAATGATTGTGGCGTATTCATATATTTTTTTCTTTATTTGGGTTTTTCGCCACTATCTAAAAGTAAAAAAATATTAAAATTTCTGTTCTTATGTAAATAAAAAATCACTGGGTAAAAATAAAAAACCAAACGGAGACAATTTTCTGAGTGATTCTTTTTTGTAATATATTTTTTTTATTACATAACCCCGTTTATTACCCGTTTTCAAAACGAACCTAAAAATAAAGTATATTAATTTCTATAAATTATGAAATGATAGAAAGTAAATATATTTTTTGTGTATGTCAATGATACTTACATTGGCAATTTTATATACATATTTTTTTATTTTATTTTATTTTTTTTATTATTATTATCATTAAATTATTATTAGTATAAATAGTAAGTAATTATTATAGTATTAAAACGGGAGGAGACTACTTCCCGAAACGTTAACGTTAAAAGTGTGTGTATTTTTTTAGAACATTTTTATATTTTTAAAATTTTGTTCGTTAGGTAAATTTATTACAAAAAAGAATCACTCAGAAATGTGTCTCCGTTTGGTTTTTTGTTTTACCCAGTGATTCTTTATTTACATAAGAAAAGATATTTTGATATTTTTTGAGTTTTAGATCGTGGCGAGAAACCCAAATAAAGAAAAAAATAAATCCTCCTATTACGATCCAAGAACTAAAAGGTGGTGCTCGTAAATAATGGGAGAGAATTCCACAAGCCCAAATTGACATCATTTACACGAAAACACGCCAAATCGCCTACAGGCATGCATACAGACCCATGGGGGAACTACTGCTTATTAGTTTTATTGAGAGTTGTTCTTTTAATTTTTAAATTACTTCTGAAGACAATTCGTACATTGTAATTTTTTGACTCCAAAATAATAAATCAATTTTACACACATTGGTCATTTGGTGTCGAGTTTTATTTGGTACCAGTAAGAGTTTTAACAAAATCATAATTACATAAACGAGTAAAAGAAAAACTTAATATCAATAAAAAGTGAAGTGTTTGAATATTCCAAAGTTTTGGACATCTGATTGTCCACCGCAAATTTCAGCATACACAATACAAATATACAAATAGATAAAATTGCAATGTATATTTTTGGATATTTTTCAGGTTTTGTTCATCAGGTATGGTAATGAATATGTACGCTTTGTTGAAATCTGGTCCGAAAACTAAAGCGGAAATTGAAAATGCTTTTGGTGGTAATCTTTGTAGATGTACCGGTTACAGATCAATACTGACTGCTTTCAAAACGTTTGCGTCTGATGCAGGTAAGAGATTTTAAATTCATATTGTTATTAAATTGTATAATAAATCAGAAAATATTTGTTAGTTCTCACATCCAGCTTTTATAATTTGCCTTTTGATTGATCTTTAAGTATGTTTTGGGACCTTCTTGGTCTAGTAGTCTTCTACTATAATATAAAGAATCTGCTTGACAAGTTTTCCTTCCTTTATTCTTTTGCGATGCCTTATCTATCCCAATCTATTCATTTTAATGGTTATTACAATGGTGGGGTGTAGTCCAATCTCCTTTTTCTGATATTTCGTTAAATATTCTTATCTTTTGAAAATTAAAATAAATAAGTCTGGATTTAAGAGTGTCGAAGTACGGCTATTATAACAGTTTTGCAGATTTTATATTTTGCCTACTGAAATAACCTTTGATATTAAGTGGTTTATAGTAAACTTTGTTTACTACACATATTATCTGTATTTCTGTGCTTAATGTTATTTATTTGAGAACCAAGTTATATAAATTCGTTAACTAAATAAATAAATACACACTTTATTTAGCATATGCAGCTAATAGTAACAATATAGCTTATAGTAACTGCCTCAATGTTTTTTGTACTAAGTGTGAGATTTTGGAGTATAAAGTCAATTTATGTATCATAACAATACAACGGTATCTCAAATTGATTTTTAGATGAACAAGTTAAAATTGGAGATATTGAAGATGTAAAACAGTGTAAAACATCTAACTGTACCATCAAATGTAACGAAACATGTAGTCAAA
The DNA here is from genome assembly GCA_031761425.1 of Cosmopolites sordidus. Lineage (NCBI taxonomy): Eukaryota > Metazoa > Arthropoda > Insecta > Coleoptera > Curculionidae > Cosmopolites > Cosmopolites sordidus. The sequence goes on along the minus strand of JARFXV010000713.1, from coordinate 605,338 downwards.
TTCCTTTTTATATTGAGCTTGAGCGGTCTAAATGGATGAAGGTGTACAATTTACAGGACTTACTCAGTACTCTGAAAATAATCGGCAACAAATCATATGAGCTTGTAGCAGGAAATACTGCGAGAGGTAAGTATGTGTAAGGTGGTCCCCGAGAAACGGACATTTTTGGAATGGATAGTATTCGACTTGTAATGGGTGATGCTCTTTAATATCCATCAAGCCGCTGAGGAATCGAGAGCATCGTGTGTTTGTTACGTAATAAACAAAACTGCCGATTTTGGGATTTAAGGATTTATTTGTAAAGCAAGATTTTCGGGCTATTTTTTCGAAGCAGATGGAGCCACAACAGCTATTAATTCAGATCTCTACGTAACCATGTTTGAAACCTTTTTCAAACCAGAAGTTCGGAGACGAGGAATCAACAGGATGGATATGTGGTTTCAAGAAGATGGATCAACTGCTCATACAGCCAGAATTTCCATGAATGTTGTTCGAGCTGCACTTACCAATCTAACAATTTCTCATTTTGGCGATGTTCCGAGGCCTCCGAGGCCACCTGTCCATCCATTGATTGGATGTTGATGATTTTTATCTTTATACTTGAAACTACGCATATATGAACATAAGCCTCGTACATTGGAATAATTGAAGACCACTATACACATATAATTACAACCAAATTCAAAAATCGACTAAGAAACGTTGGGAACAGTGAAAGCAAACTTTCGAGAACGGCTCCAATAGTGTATGTGAGAATGATCATTAATCGATTAACATTATTTTCCGCATGTTAGCATTTATTTTATGTTTATAAATATTTATTTTACAAAAAAATAATGGAAAAAAATAATGCTTCTTTAGAAAATGTCAGTTTCCCGAGGGGCACCTTGTATGATTATCCAATAATTTGTGTAAGAGGTCTTTGCCTCATAATTTATTTTTAGGGGTATATTCGCCAAAGACATTTCCTCAAGTATATATTGATATTTCAAACGTGACTGAACTAACCGATTCCAACTTAGATCCAAATGGTTTTTCACTCGGAGGAAATTGTTCACTCACTTATACTATGGAGAAATTTCGGGAAATAGCTAAACAAAATGAAAATTTTTCTTATTTAAACAAAATGGCCGATCATATTGATTTAGTAGCCCACGTACCTGTTAGAAACGTAATAATTGCTTATACATTTGAGTGTTGATCATGTTGAACGAGATACTAATCTTTCGGTTTTAGATTGGAACGTTAGCTGGAAATTTAATGATTAAACATCAACATCAAGAGTTTCCATCAGATATTTTTCTTATTTTGGAAACTGTAAACGCTGATATTGTTATTGGTAAATATGATAATAATGCAATAATATTTTAAAGTAATGATTCAACTTGATTGATAAAAAAACCTTGTGTGAAAACTTTCACGCTATATATATATATATATATATATATATATATATATATATATATATATATATATATATATATATATATATATATATATTAAGTGTTCAAAACACTAAATGACGCACAACCAAGAGAGCAGGCAGGGTTCAGATGTGGATTGAGTACAATGGATCATATTCAGGTTATCCAACAGGCCATAGAGAGGCACAATGAAAACACCATGCCAGTGTGCTTGGCTTTTATTGACTCAATATCAAAGCAAGCCATAAGGTATGCACTGCTTAACCAAGGAATAGACAGAGCCTATGTAAACCTATTGAGATCCATGTATGATGAAGTTACAGCGACAGTTCATATGGATGATCTTGAAGTAAATATCAATACAGAACGGGATGTACGGCAGAGTGACTCAATATCCCCTGTTCTTTTCTCCGCTTACCTTGTAGAGGTGTTCCGTGATCTGGATTGGAAACAGGATGGAATAAAAATAAATGGTGCATACTTAAGCTACCTTAAGTGTATTGGACTCGAATGGCAGAGGAAAGCTCAGGACCGCGCGAGAGGGAAGCATGCTGTGGAGGCCTTCATCCTGCAGTGGATTGACAATGGCTGAATGAACATCAATCTTTAAGTAGATGAGACACATTGCAATTTTATCTATTTGTACATTTGTATTGTGCATGCTGAAATTTGCGGTGGACAACGGGAGGAGACCCGTGTTCTATGCATTTCCGTGCTTTTCTCATGTTCTTATTTATTTTATCCCTACGTGCTAAAATCTAGAGGAAAAGAAAACGATTTTAGCAGTTAAATAACATTTTATTACTTTAGACATCTAGCACCACTTTCGTATAGCGTCAGATCACGGCGCTTCCCTTTTCCGTTTCCGTGCGCGGTGCCTTTCCCTTCGTTGGAGTGTACTGAGCGGAATGTGACTGGGTGTTCGTTGGGAATGCGTTAGAAGGAGATAGAAGTATCACATCTAATTAATTACATGTGAATAATTTAATAATCCCATTATATAACGGAGAAGTAGGTACTTGAAAATGGGAGGTGCTAGGCCATGTCTGTGAAAAGGTGTTTTTATAACTACCTAAATGAATCACAAAAAAACATTATCATCAATGTTACAAAAGTCACGTCGACCTGTGTAATTATTGCGCCGTGCTGGGGTCACCTTAGGTCAATAAGTGTGGTTCTTTTGAAGTTGGGTCGTACTCTCTTTCTAAGTTATCGTCTTGACTATTAGCAGCTTATTGAGTTTCTAATTGATTTGGAGATATTGGCACAGACAATTCGGCACTATGTGGGATTGTTCTTTTTGCAGATGATAGGTGTGGTTACAATATGGTGTATTTCGACTTAGTTGTTATATACTTTATAGCACCAAACACAAATAACAATCATTTACGTGATCTGTTGGTTCCCTCTAAATCGTTGGCACAGCACAGGGCATATGTTTAGATCCATTAGCCCAACCCAACAAAAGTCTCACACATGTTACATGGCAGATATGTGGGACCCAGAATATATCTTGATGGCGCACAGGAAAACCAAAGTAACTCAAATGGTGTTAATAACAGTTAATTCTACACACATAACAAAAAATTATCTGGGTGATTAACACTTTCGTGGCATATTTACAGCCTTAATGAATATTAATAAATTTAAATTTGTTGTCTATGATAGCTATCCAATTTCAGAAATGATGTTATTCAAGCTGTCTCAAAAAAATTGTAGCTGTCTCAAAAAACTGATGGTGACAGGAAAAAATATTATTGTTTTTGTAATGAGAGTAGATAAGCACAATCAAATATCATTACAAAATTCGTGTGACAAAAATTGTGTTTATCAGTGTTATTAGCGATATTGTAGACATGACTCAAATACCATTTGGATCAATTCAATCAATTTTTTTCAATCATCACATCTTGTTCCGAAAACATTAATTTTTTTGAAAAACATCGTCGGGTTGAAGTGGTTGAAGAGATGCTGCGACATGGATTTTTACTTATATCACAGACACAATTAAGCTAGAATTAAGCTAGAATTAATTAGAAATAAACTAATTAAGCTAGAAAAGAACTACGTCAAAGTCATGTTAACAATTTCCTTTGATTTTCGTGATATTGTCTACAAGAAAAGATTTTGTAACATTGATGAAATGCTCTTTTTGCGTTTTATTTAGGTAGTTATTAAAACACCTTTTCACAGAAGTGTCCTAGCACGTACCATTTTCAAGTGCCTGTTTCTTCTTTATATCATGGGACCATTGAAATTATTTGTATCTGACTTTGAACTGGACAATGTAGGAATTACCACAAGCTCGTAGGAGTATTTCCACCGTACTATCCTACGAAATCTTTAAGGGCAGTTTTATTGTTTTTTATAGTTTAATTTGTTTCTGTCTCAGTTACGGTACAGTCAAGTGCTTAAGTCGATTTTATATAAATGGCAAGTTCTAGTCGTCGATTTTGCAAAAATCCAGAGGATAAATTTTGTTATATATGCGGACGATTTATTCTAAAGTCACAGGCTAGATCTATATACAAGGAAGTCAAAAAAGCCTATCTTTTATATGTTAAGTGCCAAATTGGAGATCAAGAAACATTCTATGCCGTTTGCTGTTCCTATAGAGTGGAGAGAACCTAGTGACCATGTAAATGATTTCTACTTTTGTATTACTAAAATAGAAGGGATTCCAAAAAAGCAAAGAGGCAATCTTCTGCACTTAGGCCAGGAACTACCGGTAGCGATTGCGTCTTTAAACCAGGACAACATGTTTCCCGATGATTCTAATTCTTTATCAGGATCTGATCCGCAACCTTCTGAGAATAGCAGTTGTGACCCAATACTTTTATCAACTACCACTGAACCTCAGTTAATAACTCAGACATAATTAAATGATTTGGTAAGTGACCTGAGATTGTAAAAACAAAAATTGGAACTTCTTGGTTTCAAACTTCAACAGTGGAACCTGTTAGATAAAAATGCAAGTGTATCACTTTACCGAAAACGGAATGTAACATTTTCAAGTTTTGTGATATTGATGGTTTAAAGAATGAGCTTAATATGGCACATGTTAATATATATATATATATATATATATATATATATATATATATATATATATATATATATATATATATATATATATATATATATATATATATATATTTAATTCCTAGTTGATGTGGAAGGTTCCGTTAATATTACTTCTCCTCAAAAGTTTTTGAAATTGAACATGAACAAGAAGGTTATAAAACAAATTACACTTGATATTTTTAATAAAAATTGTTCATATACGAGTTATAAGGTAAATATTAATTATAAGAGAGAAAAATTAAAATGAGCGAAGTAATGTATTTTTTGTTTGCAGATTATGCCTAGAGCGCAAAATGCACATGCATTGGTGAATGCTGGGTTCTGGTTCAGATTCAACGGCGAAATAGTTCAAGAAGCGCGTATTCTATATGGTGGAATAAACCCGAATTTTGTCCATGCCGAAAAAACTGAGAAATTATTGATTGGGAAGAAATTATTTGATAATAGTATCTTACAGGCTATTTTTAAAACGTTGGATAGTGAGATTGTTCCAGATTATGTTCTGCCAGATCCTTCGCCACAATTCCGTAAACAATTAGCTATCAATTTATTTTATAAGGTAGTTATATATAATTTGTAGTTATTTTTTTTAAGAGGAAGATAATCGCAAATCGTTTATGTAAATATTTATTTAGTTTCTTACGTAATTACCATTATTATTTACAATTTTCTGCCAATGTCTGTCGGGGTTACTGAGTCATGGTTTTACAACGTCCTATGATTTCCGTTATATATTACTAAAAAATGACAAGGAAGGCGTTCGTTTACTAAGTTTAGATTTTTTCAATGAAGTCTTACATTATTTCATTTTTGAAAAGTATATACAGGTA